>CAUYQG010265448.1:0-31929 GCA_963574415.1 Tarsius wallacei
GCGGGTCTCCACGTTTGAAACTTGAGTGCCCTTGCAGTAACCTTCCATTAGCAAAATACCACCTCTTAAAGGACACAGAGCAAAAGCTCCCTGAGCATCGTGACCTGGGTGCTACTAGTTCAGCAGCAAGGGCATGAGGGGAAGGAGAGAGGAAGACAGAGAGGGGAGAAGGGAAGAGGGAAGGGGGAAGGAGAGCACCAGACCAAATGTGTCTTTGTACCTTGATTCCCTTTTATGGAGAGACAGAGTGAGGAACAAAAGGCTAACCACAGCTCCGGCACAGAGACAGGGAGCCTCAGCCATGCCTCTTCCCTTTCTTGGACCTCAGTTTCTTTGTCTTTTATCTTATTTTATTTACTCATTTATTTTTTGAGTTGAGGTTTCACTCTGTTGCCCAGGCTGGAGTGCAATGGCATGATCATAGCTACTGTCGCCTCAACCTGCTGGGCTCAGGCAATCCTTCTGCTTCTACTTCCCAAGTAGCTGGAACTACAGGTGTGTACCACCACACCTGACTAATTTTTTTTACTTATTGTAGAGACAGGTTCTTGCCAAGTTGTCCAGGCTGGTCTCAACCCCCTGGGTTCAGGCAATCCTCTGCCTCAGTCTCCCAAAGTGCTGGGACTATAGGTGTGAGCCTGGCCTCTTTGTCTTTAAAATAAGAAGACTGAACTAGATGGTCCCCAAGGCCCCCTCTCTGACAGTATGAGCAGCTCTTCTCCCTAAACAGCCACAGCCCTGGGCGTGGAGGGTGGGGAGGGTGGGGAGGGCAGGGCTGGGCTGGGGGCCAGGGAATGTCTGCTGCCCTACACAGAGCTGCTGTGGAGAAACTGGGGGGAAAGAAATGGGAGAAGGCTGTCTAGAAGGAAGGATTAGCCAGCACAGACAGGCCAAGAATAAGTTTGGGCAAAGGTGTACCAGTCACAGCATTCTTAGGGCCCCACATTCCAGAGAGAGACACTGTACACAAATGTGTTTTTAAAATCAGACACTAGCCGGGCTTGGTGGCTCAGCCTGTAATCCCGTGCTTTGGGAGGCTGAGGTGAGTGGATTGCCTGAGCCCACAGGTTCGAGACCTGCCTGGGCAACTTGGCGAGACCTCATCTCTACAATAAATCAAAAAATTAGCCAGGCGTGGTAGCGTGTGCCTGTAGTTCCAGCTACTTGGAAGGCTGAGGCGGAAGGATTGCCGGAGCCCAGCAGGTCGAGGCTGCGGTGGCCAGGAGTAACCACTGCACTCCAGTCTGGGTGACAGAGTGAGACTCCAACTCAAAAAAAAAAAAAAAAAGTCAGACCCTTTGCTTTCTTGGCATCATCTGATCCATTCTGATTTGACAAGGAATAACCAAGGGAGGTTTTTTTGTTCCAAACAGAAAAGGTCAAATGTGTATGTCAAAACCAAGACCACCTTTTATTTGAAAACCTACACTGGGGGCAATCCTAGATGACTTAGGGCAGCTGTGGGCATTTGAGAGGACAGCCTGGGGACTACAGAGCCTGTGATGTGCTTCATTGATTCGCAATCCTTAGGGTACTTTCTCCACTCACACAGTTACGAGCAGACCGCTCATGCTGCCTGGCTCTGTCTTGATCAGGAATTGCATTTCATGCCTGCATGAAGCTGGTTTCTTGTGTGCTCAGTGTTGCATGGAACCCTGCCTGGGTGGGAGCTGGCGGCCTGGAGAGGCGTGACCATCCCATTTGCTCCTCCCAGGCCTCAGCGTGGGAAACATGTTCTACGTCTTCTCTGACGATGGCATCGTCGTCATCCACCCCGTGGACTGTGAGATCCAGAGGCACCTCAAACCCACAGAGAAGATTTTCATGAGCTATGTAAGTTTCTGTGCCAGGGGCAGCTTCTATATCTCACATGGCAAAATCCTAAAAGTCAGTCTTCAACTATGTGTGTCAACTGATTTCTTAAATTTGCTATATGTGTGTTGTTCAAAATTTTTCCCAAGGCTAAGAGAGTAATTATGTAAAGCTGAGAGTTTAAACCCTCATTCCTTTACCCAGTGGCCCCTTGTGTACACTGAACCCAAGGGGAGACCTAGCAGGTACAGATGGTTCCTGGCCTCCAGAATTTCACAGTCAAATGACAGACAGCAATGTGGACAAAGAGCTGCCAAACAGGTATTTCCTTGGTGACCTGCAGGGAACTAGGGCTGGGCAGAAAGTGACAACATAACATGCAATAGGCAGAGACAGAAAAGATTATTGCTGCTGGCAGATCTAGGAAAGACTCAAGACTCAGCTATCAGGAGCCTTTCCCAGGGCTGGGCCTCCCACACCAGACCCCTGTCCCTATGGCTCATTTCCCACTTGGCCTTGTGATATCCTGAGCTCCTTGAGGATAAAACAATAGCACTGAATCCAAAAGGGTCATCTGAAATCCCCCATATGCCTTTCCCTTGAGGATACACATAATGTGTACTCAACTGTGCACAAGAAATGGACCAGTGTATAGAGATGGGCTCAGAGTCCATAGAGGAAGAGAGCTCGGCCCAGGCGTGTTTCTACAACAAGCATGCTGCATTGCTGTGCTGGTTGTAGGTATGTCTCAGGCATTTCTCATATGTGTGGCTTGGGAAAAGCTGTTTTTAGGCTATTTCACTTAAATTAATTGTTTTTAGGAAGTGTTACCTCCATAGACATTTTTCTTCCATATAGTAGCCATAAAGCCAGTTGGAAAGAGTGGTCCTAAGTAGTTTCTAACAATTAGGTTTACATAATTGTACTCTGTCACATTGGCACTAATTTCTCATATATTTGCCATAGCCTAACCTGTAATTTAGAGGGAATCTCTCAAATCCTAACCAGAACTCAATTTTCCTGAATAGGAAGGTAGAATAAAACACAGTAAGAGAGGTCCTGAAGGTGTTGTAGGCAACATAAGACCATAGTGAGCCATGAAACCGTCCCAAATCACAGTTTTTACATCTAGAAAATGTCCAAACACCTCACAGGAGGGTTACAATGGGAGAACCCTCTTTCTAAAGTGCTAGGTGAGTAGGAGGTTGGTGCATCCTCTGTCAGGCCTCTTCACTGGGTTAGATGTGTGCTTTTTTCCAGCAGGAATCAGCATGATATAATAAGTGGGGGATAGACTTTGAAGTCAGGCAGACCTGGGTTCAAACTCCACTTCTGTAGGCTAAGTGGCTTTAGAAAAGCACTACTGCAGTCACTTAGGAGATAAATGGGGGTGGCATGAGAGAACCAAGCGGTACCTGGAGAAGAAGGTTCTGAGTGAAAAACACAAATTTGGGTACCATTAGCACGTGAGTGTTGGCCAAAGTCAAGTGGACAGACAAGGGGCTGTGCAAATGATTTCATACGATGTTGAGATGAAAACCCTGAGGTCATCAACAGTTCAGCGACAAGCAGGCTAGAGGAACCACAAAGAAGATCGAGTCAGAGTTGGGCCAGAGTCATGAGGAAAACCATGAAAATGTATATCGTGGAAGACAAGGGAAAAGAAGTTTCCCCTTTTCACTCATTCATTCAGTCAACAAATATATTTTAAGTACCATGTCTGTGCCGAGCACTGTACTGTGCTAAGGACATAACAGTGAACCAAACAAAGACCCTGCTCTCAAGGAGCCTGCAGTTTAGTGAAGGAGGAAAGACTATGCAAATAAGTGGATAAAATCAAGTGGCGAATGAAAAAAATGGAATAAGAAATGTAAGGGGTACTAAGCTAGATGAGATCAGAGAAGGCCTCTCAATAAGGTAGCACCAAAGCAGAGACCGGAAGGAAATGGGGGGAATATACCTTGTAACTATCTGGGGAAGGGCGTTCCCAGCAAAGGGAACAGCCAATGCAAAGACCTTGTTACAGGAGGGTAGCATGACTGAGGAACAGCAAGCACACTCATGTGCATGGAGCGGGGTGGGTAAGGGAGAGAAAAGCAGGAGCCTGAATACAGAGTAGGCTTTAGGAAAGACTTGGGATTTTATTCTGAGCAAGAAGGAATGCTATTGGGGTTGAAGGGCAGATTGAGAAGAAGAGTCACACAATCTGTCCTGTGTATGTTGAGAACAGGTTGGAGAAGGCTGGGGTGGAATCAAGGAGCACATAAGGATGCGATAGCAGTAACCTAGGCAACAGGTAATGTGGCTTGAGCCAGGCTAATAGAGCAGAAGTGGTAAGAAAGAGCCTAATTCTGGGTATGTTTTGAAGGTACAGCTGAAATGACGTGTGATGCATTGGATGGGACAGAGGGTGGAGGAGTCAAGGATGGCCTCATTTCACTAGATTGTACATTGTTAGCTCATGCAAGTAAAACAACCATTGCCAGGTTTTGAGTGGAATGAGCAGGATTGAGAGGTAAAATCAAGATGTATCTCAAATGTATATATTTGGAATTAACCAAGTAGAGCCAGGCAGTTGGCTATATAAGTCTGGAGTTCAGGGAAGAGGCCTGAGCTAAGGATATAAATTGGGAGTTGTAAGCATGTATTGTGTTTAAAATCATAGGTTTCAATGTGATTAATAAGGAAGTGGATTTTAGAAAAGAAAGAGATTTCAGCGTGAGCCCTGGGCTCTCCAACATGTAGAGACCAGTAAGTCAACAGAATCCAGCAACAGGGGATCAGCCACTGAGGGAGGATGGCCGAGCTTTAAAGTGATAGGCAAGGAGTCAAGACTGACCTTGGTGAGAATGTCAGCTTTGAGGTGAGGACCAAAGGGCTGAGGGACATGTGAGAGAGTTGAGGAGGTGAAGAAAGAGTGTAGGTAACTCTTTCAGAAGTTTGGCCAGTCCCAGACATTGTTTAAATGGCGAGGATGAGAAACAGAAGGTAATGCACAAGCGTGAAAGAATATGAACCTGGAAGCTGCTAATTGAGAGGGTGCAAAGAAAGTTGGAGCTGAAAAGATGAAAAGAACATTAAGGAAGAAGTTGCTGAGGTGGGAGGGTTTGGGTGCTCTGTTCTGTGGGTCCAGAGGATTCTGAGAGAGGAAAGAAAGAGAGGAGGGTCAGGGGAAGGGAAACCCAGAGGTGTCGGAGAGGAAGGGCAGTTAAGAAGATATATGGCAGCCTGTCTCCTTTATAGGAAGAAATCTGTCCTCAAAGAGAAGAAAATGCAACCCAGCCATGCCAGTGGGCATCCGCCGTCAACGTCAGGAACCGGTACATCTATGTGGCCCAGCCAGCGCTGAACAGAGTCCTTGTGGTCGACATCCAAGCCCAGAAAGTCCTACAGGTACACCTCTTTAAAGGGGGAAGGAGAGTCCAAATTCTAGGGCACAGCCTCCCACATTCCTCTTTGCTTTCTGCACACCCCCCAGCTACTATGAGAGGTGGTCAGACTGAAACAATTCACATGCAGCTGTTCATTAAGTATTGTCTACTATGTGCCAAGCAGTCATGAATGACAGTGATGTCCCTAGAACTTACATTCTAGCTGAGGAGACAGACTATAAATCAGAGGAACCGTAAGACTGTTTTCAACTCACCCTCTTTCTGGAGGTGAATGGAATCTGAGATCTAAGTGCCCAGTGGGACCCAGACTCTGGAGGTGGGACAGTGATGAGGGAAGGGTGGACTGTGTGAGGTCCAGGGGTAAACAAAGACCAGCTCATATAGGACCCTAGAGGTCAATTAGGACCTAGAACAAAATCCAAAATGAGGAAATTTCACTGAGAAATCCACTGGAAGGATTTAATCGAGAAAGTGGCATAACCTGACATATTTTTGTAAGTCTTAATCTGGCTGCTGGGTTAAGAATAGACGGGAAGGTACGGCAGGGATGTGGTCTGTCATCATCCAAGCAAGAGATTGACGGTAGCAATGGAGGTGGTGAGAAATGATCAGATTCCTGATATATTTTGAACATGAAGCCTAAGATTTTCTGATAGGTTGAATGTAAGGTTTGAGAGAAAGAGGAATCACGTTGTTTGTCTTTTAACTTAAGCATCTGTAGAACAGTGATGCCATTTACAACCTAATCTCCAGAACATGTAAATGTCACCTCACATAGCAAAAGGGACTTTGCAGATGTATTTAAATTAAGGATTTTAAATTGAGAGATTATTCCAGATTATCTTGATGGGCCCTAAATGTAATCACAAGTATTGTAATAAAGAGGCAAAAAGAAATTTGACAACATAAATGGAGGCAATATAAACACTGAAACAAGACGCTACATTGCTGGCTTTGAAGATCAGAAGAAGGGGCCATGAGCCAAGGGATGCAAAAAAAAAATGCAGCTCTGGAGGTTGAAAAAACCATGCCCAGGTCCAGAAGGAGCATTGCCCTACTGGCATATTGGTTTTAGCCCAGTGAGATTGATTTTGGCTTTCTGGTCTCCAGAACTGTAAGAGAATAATTATGTGTTGTCTTAAAGTCACCAAATCTGTGGTCATTTGTTATTGCAGCAGCATGAAACTAATACACTATAATAGAAGAAACTTTGGGCAAGGCAAGGTGACAAAGCATGGAGCAGATTGGCAGGGGGAAACTTAGGTGTAAAATGCTATTAGGTATATAAGTAAAGGTGCCAAGTAAGCCAGTGGATAAGCAGGTCTTAAGTCAAAGGAGAGGCCTAGCCAGAGATATCAATTTGGGTATCATCACCATATGACTGTAGTATATATCCAGAGAGCTCTGTGAAATCACCAGGGGTATTATAGATAGAGAAGAGGTCAAGGTTGGAGGCCTGAAGCACTCCAACATTTAAAGATCAGTAAGGAGGCCAGGCATGATGGCTCCCAGCCAAGGAAGAAGGATCGCTTGAGCCCAGGAGTTCAAGATGAGCCTAGGCAAAATTATCACTAAGGCTGGAGGTTTGAAGAGAGAGGTGAAATTAGAACACAAGACTGAATTGACCAGGCAAAAACTTCATCTCTACAAAAATAAAATAAAATAAACTAGCCTGATGTGATAGCATGCTCCTGCTATAGTCTCAGCTACTCTCATGGAGGCTGAAGCAGAAGGATCACCTGAGCCCAGGAGGTTAAGGCTGCGGTGAGCAGTGACCATGCCATTGTACTCCAGCCAGGAAAACTAAGTGACACCCTAACTCTAAATAAATAAATAAAGATCAGTAAGGGAAGAAGAAGATGAAAAAGGAAACCAGGAAGGAATAGCCTGAAAAGTAGGAAGGAAATTAGGAGAAGGTGGTATTCCCAAAGCCAGGAGAAGAGAGTGTTTCAAAGGAGAGATAGTGGTCAATGGTATCAAATGCTGAGAGTATTTGTGTGTTATGAGGACTGAGAACTGATCATTGAATTTGGTACCAGATTCATGGATCACCTTGACAGGAATAGATAGGATAGTGGTGGAATGCAAGCCCAATGCAGTGGATTCAAGTGAGAATGGTAGGGAAGATCATGGAGATGGTGCATATAGACAGCCATGTGGAAGGGTTCTGCCATAAAGTAAACAGACAAATGAGTCAGTAGCCAGAAGGGGATGCCGAAGGAACATGAATAGGTGACATTACAGCACTTGTATGCTAAAGGGAATAACCGCTCCCACAGTTCTTCTCTCTCTCCCCTATCCTCAGTTTAGGCAGGAGTCAACGGAATCCAAGCCACACAAGTGGAAATCAGCCTCAGATGAAAGCACATTCTTTCATTATAGCAGGAGGAAATGGAAAGTATTCAGGCAAAGGTACAAATAGGTGATACAATCAGTGGTAGCTGCATGAGCTTTTCTTCTGGTTGCTCTTCTCAGTGAAATGAGAAGAAAAAAATATCATCAAGACTGGGGGTTTGAGGAGAGAAAGTGAAAGTTGAACATAACACTGAATTAACCAGGCAAATGTGATAGGACTACTGGGCAATAATGAGGGAACACTTAAGGATCGTGGAGCAAGGCGCAATGGCTCATGTCTGTAATTCCAACATTTTGGGAGGCCGAGATAAGAGGATCGCTTGAGCTCAGGAATTCAAGACCAGCCTGGGCAATACAGCAAGACCTCATCTCTACAAAAAATTAAAAATTAAAAAGTAGCTGGGTGTGGTGGCACATGCCTGCAGTCCCAACTCCTCAGGAGGCTGAGGTGAAAGGATCGCTTGAGCCCAGTAGGTTGGGGCTTTGGTGAGCCATGATTGTGCCACTGTACTCCAGTCTGGGTAACAGAGAGAGACCCCAACTCAAGCAAAAAAAAAAGAATTGTGGGTGTAAATTTACAGTGAGATCAGTCAGCAGAGTTGTGTCTCTTTTTCCAGCAATACTGAGCTGCTCTAGTGCAGGCTTATTGTGGGACTAAAGTTGGAAATAACTAGGGTCATTTTTTCCTCCTAGCAAATAGAACATTTTCTGACTTTTTGTTTTTGATTCCCCTGACCAGAGAACATCTTCTGAATATTTCAATCCTTTGAAATGTATTGAAGCTTGTTTTATGACTGAGCATATGAACAGTTTTGGTAAATGTGCATTTTAAAAGAATGTGTGTTCTGATATGGTTAGACACAATATTCTATATATGTGTCAATTATGTCAAGTTGGTTCGTTGTATTGTTCAGATCTTCTTAGCGATTTCTTTTGGTCTGCTTAGTCTATCAGCTGCTGAGAGTTGTGTTAAAGTCTTCTACTATGATTGTAGATTTATTTATTTCTCAAAGTTCTATCCTGTTTTGCTTTAAAATGATATCTCCCTAGGAGAAAGACTCCTTTATTCTTAAAAATATCCCTCTTTATCTCTGGTAGAGCTGCTTGCCTGAAAGTCTATTGTGTCTAGCATAGCTAAATCAGGTTTGTTTTTTTTTAGTGTTCTCATGGTATAATTTTTCCATTCCTTTACTTTCAACATTTCTATGTCATATTTAAGGTGCTTTTTTATAAAGTCACATGTAGTTGGAGTCAGAGTTTTATCTGGTTTAATAATCTTAGCCTTTTACTTGGAATATTTTATCCATTTATATTTAATGTAATTAATTATACAGTTGAGTTTTATCTACCATCTTACTGTTTTTTATTTGATCTACCTGCTTATGTTGCTTTTTTAATCCTTTTTTGCTTTCTTTTAGATTTGTCAGACACTTTTCTTATTCTATTTTTCCCTCTATTAGTTTGTTGAAGATGTACCTTTTTATATTGTTTTACATTTATACATTATAAATGGTATATTATTAATACCAGTTATTACAACACATATCGTTGCATTTATACAGTCTCATACAGATTATTACTTCAATTCCCTAATAATGTCAGAACCTTAGAATACTTTAACCCTTCTCCTGCCTTTTGTATTATTGCGATAATGAATTTTAACTGTATATATAACTTAACTCACCAGGATATGATTATTACTATTGTTATAGTACATAGTAATTTATATTCATCTACACATTTACCCTTTCTATTGCTTTTTATTTCTGAAGTACACAGTTCTGTCAAAGGATCATTTTTTAATAGTTCTTTTAGTGTAGACCTGTTGGCAACAGATTCTTAAAGTTTTTGTTTGAAAATATATTTTATATTTCTGAAGGATATATTCACTGACTATAGAATTCTATATTGGCAACTATTTTCTTTCAGCATTTTAAGATGTCATTCTATTATTGTTTTTGTTTGGTTTTTTGATAGGCCAGCAGTCAGTTTTACTGTTACTCTTTTGAAGGTAATGTATCATTTTCTTCTCTATTTTCCTGATTTGCTTGGTGGTCTTTAGAAGTTTAACTATGATGTGTGTGGGCATGGTGTTCTTTGTAGTTATTCTGATTTAGAGTTTCCAGAAGTTCTTGAATTGTGCATTGATATCTTTCATCAGACTAATAAATTCTCAGTCACTGCCTCTTCAGGTATTCTACTGCCTCACTTTCTCTCTCACCTCTTCTTTGGGAACTCTGTTAAAAAAAAAAAAAAGTTAGACCTTTCCATTGCATCTTACGTGTCTCTTTCTGCTTCAACTTGGATATAGTCTATCAACCTGCTTTCAGTTTACTAATCCTGTCTTCTGCTGTGTCTAACATGGGTTTAACAAAGCCTATTTATTGAGTTCTTTTTTTCAGGCATTGCATTTTTCACTTTTAAAATTTAGACTTAATTTCCTTTTTATATAAATTCTTTATTATCTTTTTATGGATCACTCGTGGGTCTGTTTCCATTGTCATTTTAGTTTTATTTCAGTCGTGTCATCTGTCTCTTAGAATACCTAGTAATTTTTTGTTAATGCCAAACATTCTATATAAAAAGTTATAGAGATTTTAAATGACTATCATCCACTACAGAGGGTTTACCCTTTCCTCTGCTAGGCAGAGAGAGTAGAACTAATCACTTTAATCAGGGACTAAACTGAATCAAAGCTGAGCTGAAACTTCTGTAAGACCCAGTCTGTCTCTGATTCACCACCAACCCAAGGGCTTGTTTACCAATATCTCTTCCCTGACATATCCTTGCTCCTCAGCACATTGAGACTATGGAAAATTCTGTTCTGAATTTAAGAGATTTTGGATTTAGCTCTCTGTGCCACTTCAGAAAAAGAATATGAAATCTGATGGGAGAAAGTTAAGCAGAAAGGGGGGAGAATGGCTACAGTCCAAACTTCAGTCCAAACAAATGGGGTAGCTGGAGTAGAATGTATAGTCAAGAAGGGGTTTTTTAGAGAGAGTATGTGCGAGAAGCTTGAGATTGCATAAGATGGCATCTTTACTGACGGGTTAGGAAGCTCTGGGAAGAGGAGGAAAATAACAGGCACTAAAGCCTTTGGTAAATAAAGGGAAGTAGCCAATAAGCTAGCAGGTGATAGGAACAAGGAGGGGTAGAGGTTACAAAAGACCCAGGGTATGTGAAGTCTAGGAAAATATAAACAGACGACTGTACTTAAGGCTCAGAGGACAGGAAAATAAAAACAGCCTGTACTTGAGGCTCAGGAGACAGGAGAAGGAGTTATATCAAGAAAGTAAAGGGACACTTCAAATATGGTGTCGAGTAGAGAAGAGACATTTCATCAGGGGTGGGCAAAATCAAGAGTTCAATTCTGCATACATTAGGTTGAGACTGTCCAAATGAGTGAATTCTAGAGTCATCAGAGTATAAAGGGTTGTCAGAAGCCATAGTCCTGGATGAGCTCATCCAGTGAACAGACAGATATAGAGCCAAGGATAAAGACCTGGACATGCCAAAATCTAGAAGTCAAGATGAAGAGAAGCCAAGGAGGTGGAAGGCACAGTCGAGAAAGCATTTCTAGAAGAAAATAGTTAACCACATGGAATCTTGCTGCAATGTCAAGTAAGAGGATTGTAAAGTGATCTCTGAATTTGGCTTGAAGTCTAGGATAGTTCAGTGAAGTGATAAAGACAAAGATAAAACTTGGTGGAAGTGAGTTAAGGAGAAGTGCAGAATTTCCAGAGACAGTTCTTTAGAGCAGTTGACAGGGGTTTTTTGTTTGTTTGTTTTCTTTCCCAGACCAAAAAGGTTAGAATAAGAGTGGGTGAAAATAAAATTTCAGAAATTATACTGGACAAGGTGTAAGGTATATGGGTGAGGTTAGAAGGAGGAAAAGATCATTGAAACCAGAAAGGAACTGAGAAAGCAGATGTTTGGATGTCTCATCCATGTGGACTTGAAGGCACCAAATCCGGTGACCAATTAAGCGTACAGAGGATGACAGTGGTCTCTGTGTCAACATCTTTAGTGAGCAAAGGGAGTGACTAGACTATTGACTGGTGATAAGAAGAGCAAGGGGGTCATAGTCTAGTGATATGAGCATTACAGAATAGTTTTTGAACTTATAAAACTACAGTTTAAGAAGTTGGAGAGAAAACATCCCTTTCTTGATCGGGCCACGGGAGAACCTGTATTCTCGGGGAATAGAAGAGTTTCAGTTACTGCAATTTAAAAAGAAAGAGAGAGAGTCCACCTGATGCTACAGTCTAAGTCCCAGAGGTTCCAGTCAAAGGATGTGCAAATTAGAGACTGCTCAGAGTAGAACAAAGATAGGGAGGGGCAATAATGAATGTTCTCAAAGTCCACTTCAGATGACATAGAAGAAAGAGCCAGCTCACCAGAACCCAGGTCACAGAGTTGTCTAGGGAAGCATACTGAGAGTCCAAGAGGTCCACAAGACAGGAAGAGAAGTGAAGGAACCCTGGAGCTGGTTTCTGAGGGGAAATCTTGAAACCTCTGTGTTCAGGCATTTGCCAAGTTGGTCTAGATCCCTTTAAGTAAGACGTGCAGAAAAGTTTTTTTTTTTTAAAGGGAGAACATTATTGACAACTAATTTCATGCCTCTGAGAAAAAAGCCAGAGGGGAAGCTCCTGCCCTGGGTTCCCAAATGGGATCATTGGTAAGGCTCCTCAGCCAGCCTTCCCCTCACCCAGGAGTGGTGTTCATGCACATGAATACCAGAAACGACCATCATGTCGGCTTTCACAACTCTAATGACCAACTTGTCACTATTTGTTTTCAAGTCCATAGGTGTGGACCCTCTGCCGGCCAAGCTGTTCTATGATAAGTCACATGACCAAGTGTGGGTCCTGAGTTGGGGGGATGTGCACAAGTCCCAGCCAAGCCTCCAGGTATGTTGCACTCATGGAGGCTGAAACCCACTCCACAGAAAGAATGACTCTCTCCCTTTGAAGCAGATGCCTCCTGCTTTGCTAGGTGCCTAATCACATTTATCTAAAAGATGTCCATAACCCCTCTAGGAGAGCACAGGAAACTGCCCCAGGTCAATGCCCCTACAAGAAATTAATAGGACATCTTCAGCCAGGACTGCCTTTAAAGATTTTGATGTCATGAAAACTAGAATATGGTGCCCAGTCCCCACCCAGCCCAGCCCCACAATACCTGCCTCTCCTGAGCCAATAGCTCCTGGGTTCAAAGAGAATGAGGCCCTGGGGTCCAGACTGTGAGAAAGGAGACAGAACTCTCTTCACTTTGGGCTGGGCAGGCTAGAGCAGTGTCAAAGCAAGCAGTAGATGCTGGCCAATGAGGAAGGAGAAGCAACAGCAGCAATTGTGTCCATAAACAAAAGCACATTTATGGAGTGCTTACAGTGTGCTAGGGACTGAAAAGTTATGTAATTTTCCTATGTTCCAATCCAGGCAGTGTGGTTCTGAAACCCATTTATTCAGCCACTATACTGCCTCTTGGGAAGAGCATGGGCCCCAGAGAGCTGTGGGATTCCTCCAACAGCCAGGGAAGGTCAACAGCCTTCCTTATCAGGGATCCATGTGAGTTAAGCACTACAAAAAGTGATTTGAATGCCTGTTTTCTCAGTTCTCCCAAAGATGGTACAAAGAACCATTCTAGATGCAGAGGAGAGAAGTTAATTTGTTACATGCAATGGATGCCTCTGGACATTAGAGTTTAATTCTCTCTCAGAACTCCAGTTGAGGAAAACTGCAAATGGAGCCAAATCCACCCTGGGACCCAATCTGGCAAGAGGCCAGGAAGACCAGAGCCTAAAGAAGCTTCTTCCTACGGACTGATTTCTGTGCTGCTTGACTAGGGAGAAGACACTACTTCACTCTCTATAAACTAAGGCTACTTTCTCTCAAGGGACACCAACAACCATTCTTGGGCCCCAGTGAGGTGACAGAAAGTAATACTAGCCTATCAGAGAGCCTAGAAGCTAGAATAAAGGTCATTAAGGACAGAGTATCAGCCCAGAAAACGAGAGCTGCCAGAGGTACTAACAAATAATAAGAAAGCACTTCAGAAAATTCAAAGAGTAGGGGTCAGATGCAGTGGCTCATGCCTGTAAACCTAGCACTTTGGGAGGCCAAGGCAGGAGGATCACTTGATCTCAGGAGTTTGACGCTGCAATGAGCCTGAATCATGCCACTGCATTCCAATCTAGGCAACAGAGTGAAATCCTGTCTCAAAAAAAAAAAAAAGAAAGAAAGAAAAGAAAAAATTCAAGGGGAAGGCCCACCAGAAAAAAAGAATTTTGGGGAACTAAAAACTTAGGAGACAAGTTAATGACAGGAAAACTGAATAATACGGACAAGAAACCTGGTTTAACAAATCAAAGTTTTTCATATGTCCACATATACAAAATATATCACTAAAGAAAACCTTTAAAATTATTTCCCACCGTAAAACTGCAGCTAAATGAGTTGAAAAATGCATAGTTTCCAATGAGACCCAAAATAGTACCCTGAAAGATAAAGAACAAGAAAATATCTCTCAAACCACAGAGCACAGAAGAGATTGAGATCTGGTGTGGGAAAGAATAGAACTTTAGAAATAAAACTGTTGGAATAGATTTAAACATTAAATTGAAACTGTCCAAGTTGAAGAAACAAAAAATTTCATGCTAGATTGATGAGAATGACACACCTCTGCACTTATTGATATAAAGTTCCAGAACACTAAGAATAAAGGAATAATCTTATATGTTTAATGGCAGAAAGAAGTATTTACTATAAAAGAAAAACCAATCAGATTGGCATTAGACTTGTCACCTGCAATGGAGCTGAAAGATTGTGGAATCGCATCTACATGCTGCTAAGAAAAAAGGGCTGAAAATCCAAGAGTCGTGTTCCCAGCCAGGTCACCATACACCTGTCAGGACAAAAGAAAGATGTAAGTGTCTGCAAGAACTCAGGAGTGAATCACTCATGGGCCCCATCTAAGGAAAGATGCTAGACAAACATCAGGAGACCAGAACAGAGACATCAAGATGGAGAAAAATAAGAGGAGACAGTGGTAGGTAATAAACCAAGAGAGGATGATCTAAAATTAAAAGCAAAATGGATGAGGAGAGACTATCTGGAAATGTATACTAAGTTCTAAATAAGGACATTTGAATTAGGAGACACACACTGTGAAAGAAATTCTGATACCAAGCTGTAACTAAAGATAAATGACTTCAGTAAACATAAGAGTAGGGAGGAGAGGCAGAAGGAAGCAGTAAATACTCAAAAAAACTCACCTTATTGGGTTAAGAGAGGAGTTAGAGGATGTTATTTGAAATTGGTAGTTGAGAAGTAAATATCTCATTACACCAAATGCAACAAACTAAATTCTCCTGTTAAAAGCAAAGATGATCAAATTGGTTTTGTTTGGTTTTTTTTAAAAAAAAAAGAAGAAGAAGAAAAAGAAGGAAGGAAAACTAACAATAACTTGTTTACAAGAAACACACATAAAACAACGTGATAATAAAAGGTTGAATTTAAACAGGTGTGAATAGAAATGACAGGTGGACAAACCTGGCACAGTGGCTCATACCTGTAATCCCAGTACTTTGGGAAGCTGAGGTGGAAGTATGGCTTGAGCCTAGAAGTTGAGACAAGCCTAGGCAACATAGCAAGACCTCATCTATACAAAAAAAATTAAAAATTAGCCAAGCATGGTAATGCATGCCTGTAGTCCCAGCTGAGGTGAAAGGATCAGCCAAGCATAGAAGATCGAGGATGCAGTGAGACATGATTATGATACTGCACTCCAGCCTAAGCAACAGAGACCCTGATTCATAAAAGAAAGGAAGAGAGAGAAAGAGAGGGAAGGAAGGAAGGGAGGGAGGGAGGGAGAGAGAAAGACAGACATGAGTGGTAATAATCAGAAAGGCAGAATTCAGGGTTAAAAGCACTAAACAAGCATACTGAGAGACATTAGGTGATGAACAGCTGATATATATCAACATAACTAAATACATAAAATAAGAGTGATTAAAAATGTAAAAAGAACTTGATTTAAAATGTAAATTGTGCATACAAAGGAGACAAGATGACAGAAAAATTGAATAATGTGAACATGAAACTGGTTTAATTCATATATAGAAAAACCTTTCATCTGTCAAGTAGAATTTTTTCCTATGTCCACATATACAAAAATGTTTCACTAAAGAAAACTTTAAAATTTTTGTAAAAATAGATGATATAGGCTACATTATGTGGTAATTTAAAAACACACCTGAATAGATATTGGATCAAAGAGGAAATCAAAAGGAAAATTACAAATTGTCTCAAAAGCAATGAAAAAGAGACTGTTTCATATCAAAACCAATGGGACACAGAGAAAGCTGTTTCCAAGAAATACTTGTGGCTTAAAAGTCTACAAAGGAAGTATTTGTTTTAAGAAATTAGAAAAAGAACAAAGTGGCAAGATGGAATTAATAAAGACTGAAATTAATAGAAAACAAAACAAAGAACAAATAGAGACACAGATTAATCCTTCACAACTGTGATAAAGAAAAAACAGCAAACAAAAATAGGCAAAATAAGGAATGAGAAAGGGAATATTATTGCAGATACAGGAGGATGAGAAGAATTGAAAACTAATAGTATATTGCAAATCTGAGCCAGCAAATTTTAGAACCTAGAGGAAATGGATGATTGCTTGTAAAATGTGTTTTTAAAGGCTGATCTATGAAAAAGGAAACTTGAACTTGAGCAATTACCATAGAAGATTTTTTTAAAGATTAAAGATCTACCATAGAAAAGTATACAGCTGAGTTTTATCAAGTCCTTAAAATTTAGTATTATTTGAACTATTCTGTGACCATAGAGTGAAAATATACAGCTCCATAGTTTGTTTTAAATATAATTGTAATTACAAAACATTATTTAAAATAGTATTAAAAATTAAACAGTATTAGATATAGACACATTAGCAATATGTCTAAATGCTCAAGTAGAGAACACACTCCCAGGATGCAATAATGGTTCACGCTCAGGAAGTCAGCCAACTTTATTCATAACACCAACAAAGGGAGAAAAAAGGAAGGATATTTTTCAATAAATGCTGAAAAGACATTTAATTAAATACAGCAGACATTCTTAATAAAAAGCCTGAAATTAGAAATAGAAAATAGTTTTTTAAATAAAATAAAGACTACTTCCCCCAAACCAACAGCATATCTTTGCTTAAGTGACAAAACACTAAAAGCATTTTAATATCAAGAATTAGGCCTTGATGCTCCCCCATCACCATAATTGGAGAGTCTTGTAAATGCATTATCACCAACAAAAAAAAATTTTTTTTTAATATTTTGAATGAATACCTTCACCACTGTGGGTTAGAACTAAGGAAACCAGCACTTACTAAAACTGCTCCTGGAAATGCCAACCGGCACAGCCTTTGTGGTGAGCAACTGGCAAATGCGAACCAAAAGCCTCAAAAAGTACATTTTGATCCAGCAACATAACTTCACAGTTTATCCAAAGGTCATAATCGTGGATGTAGACACAAAGATTTAGCTACAACATTATGTGTTACTGCACTGTTTATATTTGCAAAACATTAAAAGTAATATCCTAATATCATTTCTAAGTATCCACTAAAGGACTTGGTGAACAAACTTTGCTTGGACTACATGAAGGTGTTTTTGTGAATGAGGCTCGTGCTGCTCAGGCCCTCCCCAGCAACCAGTTTTTGAACACTTGGCCTCTGCTGGAATTCTGCCCAGCACTCTCTTCCCCACCCCTTTCCAGGCCCAACTTTTAACTGCCTTCCAGCCTGTCCCACTGGATACCTTGTTTACTGCCCCACCAAGTGTCACTTCCCAGCTGGTTTCTTCCACCCCTCTGTCTGAGATGCCCAGCCTGCCTCTCCCCAACCTGACGACTGATGAGTATATCCTGAGATTCAGGCACACAAGTACATCTCCTGAACCAAGTCCACAGAACCAGCAAATATGTAGGGCGTGGCAGTTATCTCTGGGCACTTGTGGACACAAGGAAAAGCCAAGGATGAGCTTGTGACTCAAAGAAACAAGGTTGACATGCCTACGTCAGTTCAGTGGCCTGTGTTACTGCGTTTTGATGAAGTAACCTCTGAATATAGGGTGTCAGAGCAGTGAAGTGTGAATGACACTGACCGATGACAGCCTGTAATTTTCTAACTCTACTATAAGCTAAAATGACAGGCCTGATATCAAGCAATGATTGCACGCCTTCTTGGAATTCTCTGGCATTTTCCCTCAGCGTCTCTACGATCTAGTTTCCTAATGCTGATATTTTCTTAATGCCCAATTCTATGAAGTTTTTTTTCCCTATGGATTTGCCATGGAAGTATCATTTGGTCTCTTAAAAAAAAAAAATCACACACAAGAAAATAACCTAATGCAACTTTAGAACTGCCCCAAGACTGAAAATCACAGCGCACCTCATTCCAACCCAGACTCTGCCTGCTGACTCCCAGAGGGAAGCTTGATCAAAAAAGACTCAAACCTGCCTGAAGAGGCAGGCCAGGTGCTGTTTGCTTTGTCATAAAAGTAAAAGCCAGAAGGCAGTCTCATTCCTAAAAGGCATGATCAGAAAAACTGTCTCACCTCCCTGTTCATGGGTCTAGCACCTACCTTCTGTCCTGCACAGGGGGTCTGAACTGATCCTTGAGGCTCTCGGGCCAAAATTGCCTGTAAACTAGCCAAGCCCCTTACCTGGCTCCCAGGCTGCTGCTTTCTAGGCAATGGCCTAGAACATGAAGGCTGATGAACATGTGCAGAAGGTAGGAAGACACAGGCTGCCGGCTCAGGCCTCACTAGCAGATAGAGGGCTGCCCAGCTGGACCACAGGGACTTCATGCAGAGCCTCTAGCCACTCTCTCGTCCGGTGTAACCTCCCACACCTGGCTCTGTTCTGAGCTGCCCTTCCCCTGTCCCAAGTACAACAGGGACACACACCAGGGAAAGGCTCTCGTCGCCCCCTGACAAGTCCATAGGGGAGAAAGTATTACATACAGGGAAACAGAGCAGCAGTGCTCTTTCACTACCAACTTGTACAGAGCACAGGGCCTAATTGTTTACTTTCTACAAGTCCCCTCTGTGAGACCAGAACTTCTTCCCAGAATTCTTATTGCACGATATCTAAATGGCATGACCAGCATGTCTGAGTGGCATCCCTGCAGGACATCTACTTTCTCTAATAAATTCTAGAGTCACAACTCTCAGAGAACGTGTCTGTGAGCAGCATCCAACAGAGACTCCCAACAAACTGACGCAAAGAAAAATGAATTCTCAGTAGACAATTCCACCACTTACCATTTCACTATTGAAAGCTCTCTCCCTCCTCCCCTGGGGGGGGGCTATATATTGAGAAGGTGGGCTCCCCATTGGGAGAGGAGGTTGTCTCTGAGCAAACAGAGTGATGTTTCAGCTCTGCAGACCTCCCTTGGAAGCCCCAGCACCACCCCGCAGGTCCTCGCTGTGCCATCATGGCAGCTCACCGAGAAGGAGGAGTGATTCAGACATTCACTCCTATCTCACCACTCCCTCTCCCAGGAAGCTGGATGCCTGCCTATAACATTTCCGAACAGCATCCACTTTGCCCCTGCCCCTGTGGTTTGGCCGTTATGTCTCTCCCAATCAGCCCCTCTGCTGTGGTCTCCACCTGCACATACAGATGCCTGTGGCTTCCAGCCCCCCACCTGGACAGGCCCTTACAAGGATTCCCACTCTGTGTTGTAGGTGATCACAGAAGCCAGTGCTGGCCAGGGCCAGCACCTCATCCGCACACCCTTTGCAGGAGTGGACGATTTCTTCATTCCCCCAACAAACCTCATCATCAACCACATCAGGTGAGACTGGCCCAAGATGCCTCTACAGTGCTCCACACTCCAGCTAGGCCCTGCATGGGGTGGCTTTGCCCAGGGAGAGATAGGGGAGGGAAACTTTCTCTACCTCCTTCAATCCTCCTATGCTGGTTTTGGACCCCATAAGGAAGGGACAGATAAATGAACCCATCTCTAGTAAAGCAGACCCATTGCCTAGTCCTCACTGCTTAGGGTCAGTAACTGTTATAGCTGAAGAGGGCTTCAGGGGCCCAGTGAGGTCGGGAGTCTCATCTTCAAGATAAGCACATCAGAAGAAAGAAGGAAACAACACTGGTAAATTGAGCACCCTCTACTTGCTAGACACACAAATCGATTAGAGGTGGTCTTAATCCTTATTTTGCAGATGGGGAAACAGGAGCAGAGAAGTTAAGACACTGACCAAGGTCACACAGCCAGGAATTGGCAGAGTCCGACTAAATGCAAAGCCAAGGTTTCTTCCAGTGCCCTGTTCCTCCTCACTCCTGGCTAACCACGGCCCATGACTCCTCTATAAGTCCACAGAGCCTCTGTGCAGGGGGCCCACAGAGAAATAAGGCTTCCTGATTGCCATGGTTTGCTGCCATCTAAAACAACAATCTAATAATAATAGCCATGGCCTCAACTGCAGACTTCATCCCAGCCTGGCCATTCCCCCTCCCTGTTTATATCAGAGAGCCTCCAACATTTTCTGTGAAGTTACCACTGCCAGAAGACCAAGCCTGCCCTCTAAGTCATCAGGACCCCAAATGTCTTACGGCACTATTCATGCCTTTCTCCAACCTGCTGTCAAGCACCTCTCTCCAGGAACAAATGATTCATTTCTGTACACTAGTGCTCAAGACTCGCCCATTTACCCTTGCCCACAGAAGAAAAACACTTTACTGCCAAGAGTGCCTGTGCAAGAGCCTGTAAGAGTGTGTTAAATGGCAAAACCCTCACAAAGCAGCTGAATTCAGCTGGGGGTTATGCAAACTCAGAGGCTCTACAGCTTCTGTGTGGGGGTTTTACATTAAAATCCCTAACAAGAGTGGGCTTTTCTTTCTTGCTCTTCCTATGCTCTGGCTCCTTAACGATGCTTTAAAGATGTGCCCTGGAGGGAGGGAACATTTTCCCCCACTCTGAAGTACGGTTTTTCAAGAGAAAATTATGGGAGAGATTGTTTTCTGTTCCTGCAGGTGTACACAGTGCCAAAAGGCCTCTACGAGCAAGGGATTTAGACACTCCTGCCTGGAGTCAGCCCTTCCTGCACTTACTTGCAAGCAGCCTCCAAAGAGGAATCGCAGTTGTGAGCAACCACCACACACCTGAGCTCCTCTGCTAAGGTCCCTCTTAGATCTGATGCTCCCAACAACCCTAGGAAGGCACTGCCCGTGTTAGAGTCACGGAGGCTCAGAGAGGCTGCCCCAGGCTCCACAGCTAGCAGGGCAGTGTGGCAGCACCAGGCCATCTGGCTCCAAAGGAAAAAGCTGTCCTCCACCCCTCTGCCCAAGGTTCTTCCTACACGCATCACCAGTGCGGCCAGAGAAGAGCCTGTCCCGCACGGTCCCCTCCTGGGGGAAGGCCATGCTGATTAGAAGTCTGTACTTTGTTCAGCTGTATCTGCGTCCTCAAATTCTAACCTGCCAGTTAGTCTGGAAAATAGCAAGGATGTAGGCTCTCCAGTGCCGTCCTCACAGCAGGCAGAGATAGGGCAGGCCCTTCTTGCCCTTTTCCTCCACGCTCACCTTCCAGACACAGACCCATGGCTTCCCAACTGGTGTGGACCTCAGGGAGACAGATCAAAGGCATCCCCAAGGGAGACGCTCTTGAAAACCCTCTCCCTCCTCCTCTACCATCTCTAAAGAGGAGGGCATGTTACAAGTACATTCACTGAAGGATGAGGCTAAAAGGAAAACGGAACCTGGCATTAAGCTGAATGACAGGTTCCCTAGCCCTCAAGGAGGCCTCTCCACCTCTGACCTCAGTTCTTTCCCTCCCAGGTTCGGCTTCATCTTCAACAAGTCTGAGCCCGCAGTCCACAAAGTGGATCTGGAAACCCTGATGCTCCTCAAGAACATCAGCCTGCAGCACCACGGCTGTGTGCCGCAGGCCATGGCGCACACCCACCTGGGCGGCTACCTGTTCATCCAGTGCCAACCAGACAGCTCTGCCTCTGCCACCCGCCAGCTGCTCGTGGACAGCGTCACAGACTCCGTGATGGGCCCCAACGGTGACGTGACAGGCACCCCACACACATCCCCCGATGGGCGCTTCGTGGTCAGCGCTGCTGCTGACAGCCCCCGGCTGCATGTGCAGGAGATCACGGTGAGAGGGGAGATTCGGAGCCTGTATGATGTGAACATAAACCCGGGCATCTCAGACTTGGCCTTCCAGCGCTCCTTCACCCAAGGCAATCGGTATGACATCTATGCTACTCTGAACACGGAGCCAGACCTGCTGTTCCTGGAGCTGTCCACGGGGAAGATGGCCGTGCTGAAGAACTTGAAGGAGCCACCCACAGGGCCAGCCCAGCCCTGGGGAGCACCCCGCAGGATCATGAGGGACAGTGGGCTGTTTGGACAGTACCTCCTCACACCGGCCCAAGATTCGCTCTTTATCATCAATGGGAGGCAAAACACACTGCGGTGTGAGGTGTCGGGCATAAAGGGGGGGACCACAGTGGTGTGGGTGGGTGAGGTATGAAGAGCCCAGAGCACAGCCCTGGGCCAGGGAGCACCACGAGTCCTGACACCGCAGCCCCAAGCAGGCGCGCTGTACATTTTTACAGACAAAAGCAAAAACCTGTATACGCTTTGTGGTTCAACACTGGTCTCCTTGCAAGTTTCCTAGTATAAGGTATGCGCTGCTACCGAGATCGGGGTTTTTTCGTTAGGAAGTATGATTTATGCTACAACGAGAACACCTGCTGCTGTGTAAAGGATCATTTCTGTGCCGAGCTGCACGCCACGTTACCTGGGGACGCCGAGGAACCGAGATTCTGCTTTCCAGGCTGACACTTGTGTCGGTTGCCTTCACCTAGTCATTGTTGCCCAACTACCAGACCGCACCCCAGCGGAGTGGCCTGGAAGCAGAGGCTGCCCGGGAGCAAGGGCTCTCCCTCCAGGCACGAAAGCCCGCCTGCCCTTGCTCAGGCCGCGTTTTCTCCTTCACAGCTGCTTCTTGCTTTTCTTTCCATTTGACTCGTAAGCCTGAGGGAGAGCCAACAAGACTTATTGCATCTGGGGGGACGGGAAAATCACTCACTTTATTTTGGAAATTTTTGATTAAAAAATAATTTTTTATAATCTCAAACGCTAGTAAGCAGAAAATGCTCTCTGAGGTCCAGCTGTATTCTTCCCTGCCTTAGGCCAGGTCCCTGGAGGTCACAACCCCACATTTCACAGCCAGAAAAAAACAGTGGTCATCCAAGAACACTGGCCCTCTAAATGATTGCCGTCCCTGTTTCTCTAAGTACAGACCAGGCCCCCATGTTGGTAAAGACTCAGTTCTGAGTTGGACCCTAAGAGGCCAGGACAAGCCCTGTGTGCCTGCTTCTCACCACAGAGGGGGGACATTTCATTAGCCAGGTCCAGTAACCCAGATTCAGGGCAGACTGGGCTTGCCTGGCAAGGTGGGGGCAGCCTCCAGGCTCAATGCAGAAACCCCATGGAAACAAGTGGGTCCAGGAGGGTTCCTAAAGCTATCCCTTTTAAAAACAGGTTTCTCTTCTGCCTGTTGCCTGTCCACTCAGCTCTGGCATGCATCCCCCATCAGCATTGCGTAGAGAGCACATTGCAGCAAGGATTTTCTCACACATGTGCCCTCACGTACACACATTCCAAGGCCCAGAATCAGAAGGCTGCGGACTGGCACTGCTGCATCATTCCCAAATGTCTCAGGCTCTGGTGACTCTCAGGTGGGCATCAAAGAAGTACAAGCCAATCGGCCCTGTGGAGACCACCTAGGTCAGAGACGCTCAGCAAAAAAAGAGACTCCCTTGGGTTCTTGGAGCACTCCTTCCCTCTCTCTCATGTCAGTGGCCAAAATGCATGTGCTTTCTAGTTTGAAGGATCATTTTGCAAACCGGAGAGAGTTGGGGAAGGTGGTGCCATCACAGACAACTTAGCTAATTCATCTGCCGACACAGCCATAAGTTTCCTTTGCAGCTGAGACTGACCCCTTTAACAGAGAGGAAGACATGGACTCTGCATCACTCTGGATCCACACAGTTCCTTTTCTCCCACCTGGCTGCCCAACCCATCTGCATCTCCTCCCAAGGTTTCCTGAGATCAGCCACCTCTCTTGTATGTCTCATGTATCTTCATCCACCAAACACCTGTCCCCTGCAACTCCCAGGAGTGTACCTAGACGTGCACGTTCATGTTTTAGAATTTTTTTAAGGCGAGCTACATAGATTAGGTTGAGGAAACAGACCTCAAAAGCCTAATATTCAGTTTCACAATTGCTGGGTTGGATGGATAACACATCTCATATGTTTTTCCCCCTTGCTCAAAATCTTGATACATTTACTTCCCCCATTTTTATCACTGAAATTCTTCAACCTTCATGAGCTTCTCCTTTTGGTAAAATCGCTTAACTTGTGTCAGCCCCTAACAGAAAAAGAGTCTCTGAACCTAAAGGAAGAAGAGTCCCACCAACTACCAGGCCAGGAAAGCAGCCCCTCTAGGCCACAGAATCCCTAACTAAACAATCAGCCTGATCCAAACTGGTCTTTAAAAAAATTGGGAGTGATGGAGTCGACTTCTGCAGCATCTATTTCTTTCCCACTATTCCTTCCATCCCAAAGTGTATCTGAAAAGCATATTTGCCCTTCACTGTCCTCACAGGGCAGTTCCTGGGGACAGCCAGCTCAGGTCTTGCTGCCAGCATGCTGGACACAGAAAATCACAGGCCTGAAGCCTAGGCCAGAGCTTCAGGAGTGTAGGCCCAGAAGGCAGTCACAAATGCCGAGGGTAGATGTTTAGTGGTGAAACCCGTAGGGCAGCGTAGGTGGGAGGCAGGGAAAGGCACCTGCCCTTCCTACCACACTTCAGTCCCAGAAGAGGCTTGTGGAACACAGTCTGAAAGCCACTGGTGGGAGACATATCACTACGGTGGGCCTCCTGCAGCAAACCCAGGAAATCCTTACGATGAATACACAGGGCCAATTCACAACTAATATTTGGCATTGTGAAAGAAGTATTGACTTTACTGAGAAAATCATCAGAAAAGCTACTTACGTTAACTCCCTCAGTGATTTTGAAATAAAATTAATTTCACAAAAATTCAACAGGTTTTTTTTTTCCAAAATGACAAACACGAATAATGTACACCTGTGGTGACAGTAAGGTTCTGAAATGGAGACCCTCATTCTCCTGCTCAAGCGGGTATTGGGTAGGTCCAGAAGCCCACCCAGCCTCCCTCGAATGGATGGTAGGAAGAGGGACTGTCAACTTCTGAATGACCACATGAACCTCCTGCACAAGCAGGCCTGAGAGTGGGCTACCCCCAACATGGCCAAAGCCATCATCCCAGCCTCCACAATACTGTCCCAGTTGCCCCTGTCTGCACCTGGCCCAGGCATATTTCTTCAGTCTCCAAGCCATTCAAGTGTCCTGCTACTTTCCCAAGCCCCAGGAAGAATCTGGAAGAGCCCCGTAAATCTTGATTGGGGCCAACTGCTAATACCAAGTTTCAGGTACTTTGGCCTAGCGATAGCATCACCAGAGACAGAAACGCAATCCCTACAATTTCCACCCCAACCCGGCCATCTCCCCAGCTCCATCTGTGCAGACAAGGGCTCCCAACTCCAGGTAGGCACCCTGGAAGATGGCTTCCAACCCCAGATAAGGCCGAGAACTTCCTGCTGCCATAGAGATGCAACTGCTAAGGCTTCATTGAGGAAAGCAGCCAGGAGTTGGCTTTGAATGGCCACATCTTCTTGTTTTCTGTTGACCAATAACCTGTGAACTAAAGAAGATTTCAGAACTGAGATGTGAAACAGATTCATTCTGGATATATTTTTCTACAAGGGGCTTAAAAAGTATAGTTGATTCATTTTTCACAATGTGTTTCATTCAAATACCAAGGTCTATCTTTCCCTCGCTCTCGAGTGCTGTCTCCCTGCCTCTGCCTCTCCCTCTCCCTCCCTCTCTCTCTCTCTTTCCCAGTCCTCCTTTCCAGAAGCAACCCTCCAGGAGAATTGACACTACTCCCACCTCCTTCCTATGCATCCACCAATCTACCTCACATTCTCCTCCCCTGCACCCAGCACTACCAGAATGCTGCCCCCCAGCCAGGAGGCCGAACAGGTGATGGAGGAAGATCACAGTGCCACCACGGAAGCCCTCTGCCAGCCTCCTCTACCGAGGACCCCAGGTCTTACTCCAAGTGCATTCAAAACCCATTAGGACATAGCCCCTTGCTGCCCAGAATCATGCAGTCACCCTAGCTGGCAGACCTTTGGAGTTAGGTGGCCAAGACTAGAGAGTGCTTGCTCAGAACTGTCAGGGAAGTCAGATATTGCCCAGCAGGAATACAGAGACCATGACATCTCAGCCGAGCCTCGTCTCTTAGAGGGCACAAGCTCCCCAACGTCCCTCCATTCCCATTTTATGCTCTGCCTTTCCTGGTCCCTTCCTATGTCTACGACCTACTGCTTATGAGCCATTCCACAACAGCTCCTACCATCCAAGAAGCAGCTGCCCTGACCATACCCCAGCCCCCAGTGGCCTTTGCCCATGCTGCTTTCCTGCTTTGGGGCACAAGTGAGACTGACTCACAGGCCAGATGCTACTATTTGCTCCCAGACTGGCATATGGGCAAAGCAGTTTTGCTTAAGAAAGTCTATAGCTGCCTCGGCTTCTCTCCAAAATCATAGAGATCATAACACAGAGATGCTTAAAAAATTCAAGGGAAAAAAATACCGTGCCTATCCTCAGAGTATAACCATAAGACCCAAGTAGCCAATGGAATGCAACCCACTCTCTGCTTTTGACTACACCAGATGACCTGCCAAGTCACTTGAGGATGTGAGCATCTTACCTGGGCCTGCAGGCTTTAGTTGGCAGACACTCAGCAGACACTGAGACAAGTAAGCTCTGTTTTGTGCATCCACACCTTCCCTTGGAGTTGTGGGCAGTGAGTAGGGAAGCCTAATTAACTAAACACAGTATGTGAAATTATGGAGAGTGGGGATTATCCTCCAAAATTCCCTGAGAGGCTTCTTTAGCCAGCACCTGTGTTTAGCGTGTACTTTTTTTTTTTTTTTTTTTTTGACAAAGCCACAATTCACACAACCCTTCTTTCCAAGCGCACTTTTGCTGATACGGAACCAACCCTTTCCCATGTGGCCCCAAAGAACCCAGGGCTTGTGAGGGCTCAGTCTGCACCCCACAAAGCAATAACTGTTCACTTGCCCCCACACCAAACTTGGTGACACATGACTTTCCACATGTCACCATAGCAGGCTCAAAAGATACTGCCCTTTGGAGGCACTCCTTCAAGACCAAAGCTTTGTTTCTGAGTAAGGGGTTCAGTGTTGGCTACTTGTGAGGCAAAAGCTCTAAAATGAAGAAATGTCCTCAATCTAAACCTCCATCCACTGCCCAGCATGACCTCTGCCATAGGTTGAAGAGTCACCGGTCCCTTGCTACTTGAGAGAGGTGAGGAAAGCAGGTCTGCAAGCTGCCCAGCCCAGACCCACAGCACCCCACGGGGTGGTGCCGCCTGGCCCACTTTCTCACTGCCGTGGCTGGCCGGCACCCCCACCACCATCCCTCCTGGCCTGGTCCTGTCACGTCCTACCTACCCCCTGCCCAAACCCATCCCCTGCCCCACTGCTTGCGCTTTCTGAAGGCTGTGTGAGATGATCAAGCAAAACTGGGCATGGAGTTTTGCCAGAGTGGTCACACACACTGTTTCATGCTATAGTGTAGCTGAGTGACCCACAGGATGTGAAGCCACAGACACCATTTGTCCCGTTAAGATTCTCATCCTTCCCACCTCAGAAAACTTCCAGATCTCTTCTGTCAAGGCAGATTATATTATTTTGAGCAGTTGTGTAGACTCCGAAATATATTTTCTGTAATCACCAATATTTCTCAAAAGGCCTCCTGTAATTACTATACATGTGAATTTTTCCTTATTTATAAAATATATACAAATTATTTTTAATACATCAACTTTAGTAGAAATTTGTACCAACACAGTAACGGTATGTGGCATTTGAAATAAGTTTGTGTTTACTTTGATGTATTACACAGTATTGAACACACGATGTATTTGCAGTACCACTTGGTATAAAGATGACTCACAAACTATCATAAAGTATTGTCATTGTAAATGCTCTTTTTCTGAGAATTTTACAATAAAACTTGAGAAAATTTACCTTTTTCTGGTGCTAGTCTGTTTGCAGTTGTTGAAGTGTGAACTAATTAAAGCAGGACCGCTCAAGATCTTTCACCCTTTTCCATCACAATTGTAGGTTTCTGATGATCACAACAAAACAGGCCCTGCTCTGGTCCAGTCCAAAGAGCAGCCTGACAGAGGCAGGTACCTGGACCCAGAAGTCTCTTTTCCCCATGTTGAAGTTTCAGCTCCCAAAATGAACAACCACCTCTGATTCAAAACTTCTTACCATCTGCCCTGGGAGGCCCTCAAAATTCACTACAGCCCAGACACTAATCCATTCTTGACCTCAGTCACTCTTGGCTCTCACTGGGGAAGCTAGGACATAGAAAGTGTGAAGTGTTCAGTAATGCGGGCCACCCTCCTACAAAACAGCACTGTGTCAATCCCTGACCTCTTAAAGACAGCTATGCTGTGCCTGTATTAGGCAGGAATCCCCAGAGAAACAGAACTCAAGGGGTGTGTACATATACATGAGAGTAACAGACAGACAGAGAGACAGAGAGAGGAGAGAGAGATTTATTTTAAGGAACTGTCTCATGCGATTACGAAGGCTTGGTAAGTCCAAAGTCTGCAGGGAAAGGTGGCAGGCCAGAGACCCAGGGAAGAGTTGCAGTCCCAGTCCAAAGGCAGTCCACTGACAGAATCCCCTCCCTCTTCGGGGGGTAGGGGGGCAGTCCTTTTCTACTAAGGTTTTTGACTGATTGGATGAGGCCCACCCACTTTACAGAGGGTAATGTGCTTTCCTCAAAGTCTACTTATTTAAATGTTAAACTCATCTTAAAAAATACCTTCACAGAAACACCTAGAATAATGTTTGACTAAATAATCAAGTGCCATGGCTATAACAGAATACCATAGATTTGTGGCTAATGAACAACAGAAATTTATTTCTCACAGTTCTGAAGACTGGGAAGTCCAACATCAAAGCAGCAGCAGATATAGTGTCTGGTGAGGGCTCACTTCCTGGTTCATGGGTTAGCTATCTTCTCACTGTGTCCTCACCTGGAAGAAGGGGCAAGGAAGCTCTCAGGGGTCTCTTTTATAAGGACACTAATCTCATTCATGAGAGATCCACTCTCATAATCTAATCGCCTCCCCAAAGGCCTCACCTCCAAATACCATCACATCAGGAGTTGGTTTTCAAGATACGAATTTGAGGAAGTCACAAACACTGCTGGAAACTGTTGTGGCCACACTTAGATCATTCGGCAATGCTTTTATCATCTGCCTTGTTCTCATCAGAAGAAAGGTCCCACAGCTCCCTGTCAGCTGAGCCCTGTGTCTGATCTGAACTCAAAAACTCTTCATAGAAAATAGCAGCAGGACCAGGAATGATGACTCACACCTGTAATCCCAGCACTTTGGGAGGCCAATGCAGTAGAATTGCTTGAACCCAGGAATTCAAGACCAACCTGGGCAACAAAGTGAGATCCCATCTCTATAAAAAAAATCGAAAAATTATCCAGGCATGGTGGCATGTGCCTGTAGTCCCTGCTACTTGGAAGGCTGAGGCAGGAGGATCACCTGAGCCTAGATCAAGGCTACAGTGAGTTTTGATCATGCCTGTGCACTCCAGCCTGGGTGACAGAGAGAGACCAAGAAAAAAAGGAAAGAAAGACAGAAAGGAAGGAAGGAAGGAAGACAGAAGGAAGGGAGGGAGGAAGGAGGAAAAGAAAGACAGGAAGGGAAGGAGGGAGGGAGGAAAGAAAAAGAAAGAGAGAAATAAAGAGAGAAAAGAAAAGGGGGAAAGAGAAAACAGCAGCAATTTGCTCACTGCCCCACAGAAGCCAGGCCCATCATCACACACACTCTGAATCTCTCCTGCCCACAAGCCCCAGGAAGTCAGGTGTTGGGATTTGGAGTGGGCTGGAGTAGGTGCAGCCTGCCCTGAAACAATCTATAGAAAATTAATAAAAGGGGCTGGGAGCAGTGGCTCACTCCTGTAATCCCAGCTCTTTGGGAAGCCAAGGTTGAAGGATTCCTTGAGCCCAGGAGTTCAAGACCAGCCTAGGCAACATTATAAGACCTCGTCTCTTCAAAAAGTCAAAAAATTAGCTACTTGGGAGGCTGAAGCTGGAGGATCACTTAAGCCCCGGAGGTCAAGGCTGTGATGGGCAATTATCGTGCCACTGCACTCCAGCATAGGGAGCAGAGACTCACTAAATAAATAATAATAGGGAGATCCAAGATGTCCCCTAGAAGTAGCTGACCAGCACCTTCCTCAAAGAATAGACCAAGAAGAACAATCCTAGCCACCAATGACCCCAAGCAGACTAAGCCAGCTGAGACAGAAGATGTACCCCATACCTCACAGAGGACTCATGGAACACATAGGGAGCAAGGAGGAGAGAATGGGTGGCTGGCTTTGGAACCAAGGGGCCCTATCCCCACCTGGCATCAGGCTTATATTGGATGTACAATACTGCTTTGTATATAAGAAGGAGTGAGTGCTGCTGACATAGTCTGCAGCAGTTTCCCTCACCCTAGCCAGTGCCAGTCTTTGGTCTCATGTGGGAGGCAGCCTGGGTAGGTCACAATAGCCCCACTGGAGCCCACGTGGTTCTGGGAATGCACCTGAGCTCAGAATGCCTACAGTTAGTCAACAGTGGCCATTCCCCAGACCAGGAGATATCACCCGCAGGCTCACTAGCCCAGTACCCACCTGCCAGCAGTGCTTGGTGGCCAGCCCCCAGACTAGGAGGGATCACCTGCTGGCTGCATTCGCTCCAAGGGTAGGTCCCTCCATGGCAAGGATTCTGCTGCTTTTAAGTTCTGAGGGAACACCTAGTGACCATAGTTGGGAGTGCTTTTAGGTTGCGGATGGCACCGCCACTTTGGCAGTGCTGCTATAGCAGCCAGGAAACACATCCCCCCTCCCAACCCCTCTCCTGATTCCTACAAAGAGCTCACAGCTGGGGATCAAAAAGCAGTCTGCACCCCCCTCCCCAGAAAGTCACCTTGAGTTCTAAGCACTGCCCAGCAGGAGAGAAGGAGCTGGAGTAGCTGTCCCTCTCTCCCTGTGTGAATTCTGGACAGCAGAAAAGGCCCTAGGGAAACTAGATTTTATCTAACTACAAAACACCAACATTTAAAAATAATAATAAAAAGAGAAGATTTGGTTATCACAAATGAGAAAGAACAAGTGGAAAAACTCCAGTAATCCTCAAACCCTTAGAGAAGTATCACCCACAAAAGCACCTCCCAGACCCCAAACAGTGGATTCCATCCAGAATGACCTGTCCCTGATGTCAGACACAGAATTCAGACAACAGATGGCAAAAACAGCTAAGAAAAACCATAAGAAGTTGGAAGCAAGGGTCCCCAGGCAACAAAAGAAGTACAGGAAATAAAAATTGAGCTGGACAGTATAAGAAAGATCCAATCCGAAATCCTGGAAATGAAGAATTCCTTCCTGGAATTTCAAAGCACAATAACAGATCTTGTCAGCAGAATTAACCATGCAGAGGAAAGAATCTCAGAGCTTGAAGATCAAAATAGTTAACTAACCCAGTCTGACAAAAACAAGGAGAAAAGACTCAAAAAGAATGAGCAAAGCCTATGAGAGGTGTGGGATTATGCAAAGAGACCAAATCTATGGGTGACTGACATCCCTGAGACAGAAGGGGAAACTAAGAATACCCTGGAACAAGCCTTCCAAGAGATCATTCAAGAAAATTTATCTTGCTAGAGAGATGACCACCCAAATGCAAGAGACTCAGAGAATCTCTGCAAGGTATTGAATGAAAAGACCACCCCCAAGACACATAGTAATCTCTCACCATAGGTAAGCAAAGAAAACTCCTAAAGGCAGCTAGAGAGATGAGTCAGATCATCTACCAGGGAAGATCCATCAGAATTGCTGCAGAATTCTTAGCAGAAGTCTTTCAAATCAGAAGGAACTGGGGCCCTATCTTTAACATTCTTTTTTTTTTTTTTTTTTTTTTTGAGTTGGAGTCTCACTTTGTTGCCCAGACTGGAGTGCAGTGGCCACTCCCGGCCACCGCAGCCTCGACCTGCTGGGCTCCGGTGATCCTTCCGCCTCAGCCTTCCGAGTAGCCGGAATTACAGGCGCGCGCTACCACGCCCGGCTGATTTTTTTAATTTATTG
>CAUYQG010265453.1:0-12675 GCA_963574415.1 Tarsius wallacei
AAAATCTCTTTGAATGTTGATAGATGATACATCAACTAGAGGGTGACTATAATGTACTATTGTGAAAAAACACACTTAATCACTATTTTCTTTTTTTTTTTCTTTTTTTTCCGAGTTGGAGTCTCACTCTGTCGCCCAGACTGGAGTGCAGTGGCCGCTCCCGGCCACCGCAGCCTCGACCTGCTGGGCTCCGGCGATCCTTCCACCTCAGCCTTCCGAGTAGCTGGAACTACAGGCGCACGCTACCACGCCCAGCTAATTTTTTAATTTTATTGTAGAGATGAGGTCTTGCTTGCCCAGGCGGGTCTCGAACCCGCGGGCTCAGGCAATCCACTCACCTCAGCCTCCCAAGGGCGCGGGATTACAGGCTGAGCCACCGAGCCCGGCTTATCACTATTTTCAACATGATTTCTTAGTTTTATATTTTCACAATCTTTAGTGTGTGCATGTATGCATAATGCCTCATCATCACCATCACTGATAGAACTCTCAGGAGAAATCACAGTAATTTTATTTAGAAATGCCTCATAAAAAACAAATCTTTTTGAGACATGGTCTCACTATGTCATCCAGGCTGGAGTGAAGTGAGGTGGCACAATCATACCTCACTGCAACCTCGGATCCCCAGGCTCAAGGGATCCTCCTGGCTTAGACTTCGGAGTAAGCTGGGACTATAGGAGTGCACTACCATGCCTGGCTAATTTTTAAATTTTTTTTGTACAGATGGGATCTGCTATGCTGCCCAGGCAGAACTCGAACTCCCTGCCTCAAGCTATCCTTCCGCCTTGTACTCCCAAAGTGCTAGCATTACAGGCATGAGCCACCGCTCCTAACCTCCAAAACATTGTTCTTTGAGGAATTAGGTATGGCTAAAATTTAAAATTTATGTGATTAAATGTTTGAAAATTTTGGAAATGAAGTTCTTGGACTTAGCAAAGACAATTAAAGATTGATCTGATTTAGCATATTATGTGTCAATTGACCTTATTAACATACTTGAAAGTAATACTTTACTATTCTCAGAAAAATCCCTATGTTGCAAAAATGCTTCACTCGCTAAAGACTTTCAAAGTATTCTATTTTTTTTCTTTATTGGAGTACTTTATGAGAGCTCTCTTTTTCATATTCTGTGGTCGGCTGAAGAAAAAAATCATATCATGTTTCTTATTATTTATTTACACAGTCCTTGTGTGAATAAAATAATTCATTTTAGGTACTAATTTCTCATCTGGCTTAGACAATTGAATATCTCACTTAAATACTCATAAAATTTACCAATGGAAGCCCTTCTCTCTAAAGATAAACTAACAAGAAAGCTCTTCTAATTAAAATATCTAAAATGTTACCATGAAAGATAATGCTTTCATTTAGTTAAATTTAATTCAATATGTATTTATTTGATAAGCACCAATAATCTTGTAGACACTGGAAAAACTGACATAGAGATCATAATATTAATTAGGCCCCAGAATCAATAGTAGGAAAATTAAGTAAAGCACACAAAAGAAAATATTAAAGGAATCAAATTAGCACTGTATGAAAGGAGAAAAAGTGCCCTTTTACCAAAACTACATGAGAAATAGGCAAACTACTTTCGCATTTATATAAAGTAAAATTGAACTCTCAGAGAAGATATTGGGTTTTGTGGTCAATACGATATCTGCCTGCCAGTTACAACAAGTGCAAGAGTATAGATAAAATCTTGGTCAATAGTAAATCATTTTTAAAAGATAGTCACTTAGGACCATGGTTATGATTATTATTATGATAATCTTCCCTTAATGGATACATGATATACCTCTCTTCAACACAGCAAAGAAACAAAAGTCATCGTTTCCCAATTCCTTAATGGCCTATAAAATATCATATTTTAAAAAAATGAAATGATAATAATAATCTGGAGCTTTCTTTTCCTGACTACAGGATGCAGGCCAATGGCATTTGTCTGATCACAAAGAAACACTGTGAAAACTGTTACGTCAGCATCTCCATCAACACTATTACTTCTAAAGTAATTGTTAATTTTTTTTCCATTTTGATTTCTCAATAAGAGTAGTTCAGTATCATGGATTCTGTGATAAGGAAGGTTAAAAAGGGACTTGGTGAAAAACTGCAAAATAGCAAAAACTCTGACTCATGAGATAGTACAGTTACAAGAAAAAATCCATTAAGTGCAAAAACTACATTTTTCAGGGGAAAATCCACAATTAGAAATAAGACCTACTAAAGGCTTACTGCCTTGAAGGAGCATGATGCATCAAAATGCCATTGGTACATATTACTGTAATAAGGAAATTGGTCTAGGAAATTAACATAGATATATATATATATTCAATATATACCTAGTCCAGCACAAAACAATGAAAGAGTCTATACCTCTACTTTACTTTAACATGCTAAATAATTAAGATGAGCACTTTTTGTCATGTCCACATATTCACATCTAGGTGATGCTATTCTTTTTCAACATCTATTGTTCTTTATTATCATGCTTTTAACTATTCTTTGCAGAGCTCAAAATATCTTTTCCATTTATTCTCTTCTATTTTTTAAAATATTGGTGGGTTATATGTAGTCCATATTAAAGTAGTTTTCTCAAGTACTAAAAATTTATACAAAAAATAAGGATATGAAACTGATATAATCTTTTACACTCATAAATTTTGTTGTCTATGGCAACTTACTAAAACATATAGAGAAAATAACACAGTAATTAACAACAAAGTAAGAAATCAATAAAATGAATTTTTCTGTTCTTGATCTTCACAAAGATTATTGGTACAGTGTGAAGCAAGATGCTTAGGGATACTTTTCTCAAAATGAGCTAAAAAGCATTAAAATAACCATTGGAAATTTGGCTTATAACCCATAGGATGAAACTTCAAAATTTTCCATTTATATAGGATTTTGCCCTGTGGGTTTTCATTCTGATCTCATTCATATAGATTCTTTAAAATTATAATTTAGTATGAGTTCACTTGTTTCTTAGATTGTTTCTCACATATTCAGTCAATTTTGATGACATGAATTAGACTTTGAGATGCATGTTTGATGTACCATATTTGACAATCTTGAATCTAATTTCAATTGTAACAAAATCTCCATACCATCTTTTATGGTATAGACAGAAATTGTTTGCAAAAGAGATACAACACTTGAAATAGACTACTCTATAACACAAGATTTTAAATTGGAAACAATATATGTGAAGCAGTAATTTTTTCTACATTTCTCCATATGATAATTGCTACAAAGCTTTAGGGAAGGTGTTCTCAAATTACATTTTAAACAATCATAGCTATGTAAAAATCTTGAAACTTTTATCTTTTTGTTCCTTTAGGAATAATTATTGCTTTTGATATTTGATGAAAAATCTTGACAGCTGTTCATTCTAGTAAATTTTGGTTTTAGTTTTACCAAATAATCACCAAGCTCAGGCTGGCAATTTTTGCAACACTATCACCAAGAAATCTCAATGGTTTCTTCAGACAATAGTTTGTAATTTCATGTTCTTTACCCAGATACTTGCTTTTATCCTACCATGGTGACCCAATAACCAAAAGCCTAGTTGCTAGGTTATCTCTTTATCATTTTTGTATAAGTATTAAAATCATGACAAAGTCTTATAATTCATTAGCATTTAGTTTTTTTTAAGTTCACATTGATAATTATAGAATTTTCCCACTTTTCAAACTGAATAGAACAATAATATTTGTAAGTATAGGTTTGGATGGTAGCATAACAGATCAGTGGGAGTTCCTGGAACCAACCATAGCGGTTGAAACATGGTTAGAATTTATAGACCCCATTTAACCAGGTGTTGCAATGTGTGGGTTTGCAGGCAGAAGACAGAACACAGTTCAGATAAACTGATAATAGGAGTCACCCCAAAATAGCAGGAATTCAGAAGTTAACCTTCATTTTTGGAAGGAGACAGATTGTAATTTGATCACTGGATGAAAGAAGGAATGAGAGATGGCATGACCTGCTTAACTTAAATTTTATTTTTAAAAAATCATATATCATCTAAGAAACAAAAATTTGCATACTGAAAACTATTCAGAAATAGATCAGAATAATATTTGCATTTATGACAAAAAACAGCCAAATGATGGCTTTATCCGCCTGTTAGCGTCTGAATATAGAAGCATGTATCTAATAAATTGAGCTACTATACTTTGCAATTAATTGAAAAAATTACTTAGACATTGAATTTATTTTATATTAACAACTTCAAGCCATTAATTGTTCCTATGCAAATTACCTTAAATCCGTAAAAATGTTAGTTTTAACAGGTATATTGAGAATGTAGCATGTGAACATAAAACAGTCTTGGAAAGGTAGATTGAGCAATATTTACTTTTAGTTGTTTTTTTAATAGACAATTTAACTGAAATACATTTAGAGAAATCTAGATTCTTGAAAGTGATTAAGTATTTCTAAAGACTAGTAATTAAGCAAATGATATATAATTGACAAGTAAACTATTATTACTGCATTTTATGTTGCTGTATAAAATCAAAGTATAATCTAAGTATATTACACTGAAATTCTCTGCTCTATAATTGGATTTAATATAATATTTTGGAGTGAAGTAGGCTTAAAATTGAACAGAAAATAAAATTAAAATGTTCTTTGAATTAAAATGCTCTTTCACATAAACCTGAGCAAGTTGGTTAGTAGAACTCATCCCTACAGTACTTCTGTGTCATTTAACCCTGTGGTCCACAGAGAATGCCACTGAAATTGAATGGGAAATACTTCAATCATAGGAATATCAATTGGTTGTTAATTAGCTAATGGAGGGAAGAGGATGAAATTATATTGAGATCCAAGTGTTTTGTACTGCATTGAGTAGTCAGCACTTTTAGGCTGCTGCTATGGGTTTTTTTGCTCTTGTTTTAAGAGGATTCTATCTGTCCAAATCTGGGTTACTTGAATTATATGCATTTACCTATTTTATTCTTTCTACTTTGAAATTGAGAGTTTTGGGGGGTCTTGGGTGAATTCAAATGTTTAGCATTTGCATACTAGTCTTCCTTTGCTTGAAATAATGCACCTTTTGAAACCTTTTTAAGAAATTCACCATTTGAGGAAAACGAATATTCAGAAAAACATAATCTGTCTTCATAGATACTCAGCATTAATCTGGTGCCTTAATTTAATCTTCCCCAAGTGTGGCAGGCATAAACATCTCCAGTGTCACTTCTTTGTTTTTTAAGTTTAAAGACCATTTAAACACTTGCATTAAAAATGTCAAGCAAACCAAAGTCACTGAATAGATTAAATCTTTGCTTCTGTTAAATAATACAAAGGTCTTGGTTTTTGCTAGAGTGGGCAAATGCTTTCATAGATATTTAAATGAAACACAATCTCTTCTCTTAAACATTCAAGAGATGACTTTATTAGTCTTTCTTCATGAGATATATTTTTTTCCAATAAAGATCACGCCATACTGAGCAGCTCCCAGGTCGTCACTCATTTCATTCTAAGATATTTTTGTTTTTCTATTCTATTGATTGAATTAAAGCCAGTAAGAATGAGCTTCCTGATTTTTGCCTCTTGAAGCTTTTTGCCTTCTCTGTCATACATACTTTTGCTCTGTCACAGATTTAGAGTATGAGAGACTTTTAGTTCTGTTCAAGACCAAACCTATAGCCAAGATTTCTGTTTCTTCCCCTTTCATCCCTCTGGAACTCTTTACCACTCAGTCTACTTCCTTCCCAATCTTAGACCTCTTCTCTACAGGTTCTCTAAAAAAAACCACAAGATCCACTATTTCCGAACTAACAGGCAAAAAATAAATTAATTAAATAAATTAAAACCACTCTTAACTCCTCTGCACTTTATCCCCTTCTAGTTGTTAGTCAAGTATTTTCAAAATTGCTTATGCATATAAGTGTATGCTGCTTGGGGAAATAAAAAAACAAAATAGAATGTTTATTTACTGTTCTTTATGTCTTTGTCCTTACAGAATCCTCTCAAAACAACTGTTTTCCAAAGTTAATTAGATTGGCTCTGTTGTTTTCCATACCTTCTTTAGTATGGCTATATTATTTATTTATAATGCAAGTATATTCCTTTGTCTTAATCCACATTCCATCTTGGATTCCTCTGACATCCTTGATGACTTTTTTTAAGATCACAAAAGCTAAAATTTTTGAGAGATTACACAAATCTAAAAGTCATGTATCCACCAACATAGTAATATACAGAACAGTTCCAGAATTTCAAAATTTTTCTCATGCTCTTTGTAGTCAACCCCTCCCCCACTCCATGTTCCTGCAACCACCAATCTGATTTCCATCTCTATACTTTGTTTTTCCAGAATGTCATGTAGATGGAATCACATGACACATACTCTTTAACTCTGCTGAAATTACCTATGTGATCTTGCATGTTGTCTACCTCTTCCATTAAAGCTTTTAACATATTAGCCATACTTATTTTAAATTCCCTGTCAATTCGTTCCAATATGCTTGTCACAGCTGAGCCTAGTTCTGATCATTGTTTTGTCTCTTGAGAGTGTTTTTGAATGCCTTATCACTCTTTTAGTGGAAAGATGAGCATCTTGGCAGTGAGTTCTCTGTTATTTTTATCAGGTCTCTGTTTTAGGCAGGAACCATATACCCTGGTGTTGAGTGCTGTCATTCTCAGTGTTCCTGCCAAAGTTTTGAGCCCAAAATGAAATGGAAGGTTTTGGTTTTTGTCCCCTTTCATCAGCTGTGATGAGTTTTCATCTGTGTCCTAAAAGGCAACAGCGTTTGTGATTCGTACCCCCACAGATTCAGGCTTTGGTTCCATAAGTGATAGTGGTGATACTGAAGTGAAACTTCCTGACACTCTCCCTATACCCTCCCCAGCAGCTGTTCCCCTCACCAAATACCACATTAGGAAAGGAATTTTCTCAATATTTTCCTATCTTCATATATATACAACTTATAATATATTGATACTATATTGATAATCTCTATTAATATTTTATATATTTATTTTGTTAACTTATATATTGATATTGTTCTGTACTTGTAGTGTTCATAGAAAAGACAAAATCACATCAGAGAGTACAGACACTCCCATATTTGCAATCACCAGGCCCTTCTCAGTCTCTTGTATTACACAATTGGTTAACCTCTACCAACTTTCTGATTATCATACCTGAACTCTTCTTACTGGTATCTGGCTGTACTTTTTGCAGGTATCACAGTGCTTGTGTCCAGTCTCTCCTTGTATGTATCTCCTCATATTGGGTGTGAGTCCATTGTCCTCTGACCCCAGAACTCTGTGATGAGTTTGAGAATGTTGTGAACTAGGTGTTTATCTTCTTCCTTCTCCTTTTCTTCCTCCTTCTCCAACCTCCTCCTTTCTCTTCTTTCTTCTCTCTTCTCCTTTCTCTCTTCTATTATTATTATTAGTCTGCAAGCAAAGCTCTGTAACGTTTTTTTCTTCTCCAAATTGAAACCAGATCCCTGATTTTAAAACATATATATAAACATATAAAAAATATATAAACATATATTTTTGTAAAAAGTTTTTATAAACATTTATATTTATATAATAAATAAATTTTTTATAAACATATAAAAAATATATATTTCCCCCCCACCCCTTGGTCTGAGGATATTGTAATAGAAACAGTATCTCTCCTTACCACATTAAATTTACATCCAGTTTGCCTGGGTTTCTAGTAAGCCTCCATTATTTATAAACCATGTGACTTTAGTCAAGCCACTTAATGTCATTGAGTCTCAACTACCTTAAGTGGAAAATTAGGATTATAATAGTTTTTCTGACATAAAATTGTTACAAGCATTAAATAAATATAAACAAAGCACTTTGACTATTAAAGGCTGTATGAATGTTAGCCATTATTACTATATTATAATACAATCATCTCTTTATATATGGTAGATACATATATTTAAAAATGTCTTTCATTTATAATATCATTGGAAACACAATGACAGGAATATGGGAGATTATTGATAAATAGTTCATCAACATATTACTATATTATGTGCTCTCAGACTCTTATTCTCAATGACATAGAATATTCACATCACAGAAGCTGAAATTTGTCTGTCCACGTTGCCTTCTTGACTCTCTCTCTTACCACTATGAGACCATGGGAAAGTTTTGAAACTTCTTTGAAACTCAATTTTTTCATCAAGTTAAGGATAATTGTAGCTAATATTACATAGCTACAATTAGCCTTGGTGATGATATACAATTGCACAAGAATTCCTTAGGCCCACTGCATCAATAATTACGTTGGGAGGCTGAGGTGAGGAGATTGCCTGAGTTCACGGATTTGAGAAAAGCCTGGGCAACTTGGCGAGGCTGCAACTCTACAATAAGTCAAAAAATTAGCCAGCATGGTAGTGCGTGCCTGTAGTTCTGGCTACTTGGAAGGCTGAGATGGAAGGATAAACTGAGCCCAGCAGGTTGACACTGGGGTAGCTGTGAGCGTGCCACTGCAGTCTTGCCTGGGAGATGGAATGAGATTCCACTCAAAAAAAGAAAAGAAAAGAAAAAATTTACTATAGCATTATATCCACTACCATGCATAAAAATGCTATTGGATAATAATTTTTTGCATCCTATTATTCCATTAGATCATAACTGTCCTATGTCTACGAAGTTTCCAAAAGAGTGGCACATAGCTGCAATTTTTAGCCTCCCAAATTCAAAACTATTACCCGTGGTCTGTTATTCAGGGTTAAAATTTTATGGGATAAAAATGCTATCATAGAAAAAGAAATGAAGAGTTTTTTATAGACAAGAATTATGAATGCCTTACAGGAATAACATTAACCATTATCCTACACTGTCATATGTCAATATTTTGACAGCATGGGGAAAAGCTTTAAACATTTTCTACTCCATCAAAATTTTGACATTTTTCAAAAGACACTTTCACTAGAAACACTAGTTTTGCCCATGGAAAAATACCTTGCACCCTATATACTAAGGGAGGTTTTAGTCAGAAAGAATGAAAATAAGAAGAAGAAATGACACTTGATATCATCACAGAAAGATGTGGCATACAAGTAGTACACAGGTGTGACAATTTAATGACTATGTGATGATTTTATGTTATGGGAGAGATATAAAAATATATCTTGATCAACTATAGTAATAAAAAGTGAAAACAGTAAATGCCTACAAAATTAAATCATACTTTCTTATTTTTATAGTGTATTAATTGCCAATATTAAAAATACATTAATTTTGAGAAATTAAAAAAATTTTCTGTATCTTCTAATGACTTTAAAACAAACAGTAAATAACTGGTGGGGAGAATATGACTTCAATAATCAAATCATCGAATGCTGTGTCTCTTTTCTTCATTTTGAGCCAATTAACTCTCTAATACCAAAATAATATTTTAAAACAATGGTAGTATCCTACCTTTCTTTACTGGTAAATATTCAGTAACTTTCTAAGAAAATAATACTATAAAATATATGACTAAGGCTTTTCAAAAATTTTTTATTCTGAGTTTCCATGCCCAGAAGAATTATTTGGAAATAAACCATGTTCTAACCCAGAAATATTAATAGTACCTAAATCTATTTTCAGATTTCCATAAGAAGATTAAATTAAAACTGTCATTTTAGGTTCCAAATGACTCATAACAATAGTTTGTTATAAGCAAATTTTATTCAACTTTTAAAATACAGAGCAAGAATATAAATATATAAATATTAAAGTAAACAAGTCTAAATTTTAATTTTAAAAAAGTCTAACAGATACATTCTACTTGTACACAATCTGACTCATTTGTTCCCATATTGTTTTAGTACAACATGGCAATGTTTTATCAGAAATTAATACTTTTGTTCTGATTATAAAATACTTCTAGATATATTGATGTACATTCACCAAGGTGAGCAAATTTCAGATCTATTAGCTTTGAACTATAGTTGAAATATTCAAGTACATCATTAAAACTTAAAAAGCTACTTAGACTTGTAGAGGAAATTAAACATGAGAATTAATGAAATTTTATTTAAAAGGGGTATTTAAAAGCTTGGTTGTAGAGAAAAAAAAGATAATATTTTAACTCATATCTTTCTTTGTAGAGAAGAAAAAAAGTCCTATTCATACTTATGCATTTCAAAATAGATTTTGTAAATATAATAATTTAAATGAGGGATAATCTTAAGAGAAGAGGATGCATTATTTCAAACCAGAAAGAAAATACAGGCAAAGGTACTTAAGAGATCCTGAGGGACTGTGAATTTAGATTAATTGCAGGGGAAATCTTTCTAACAAACTCCTGAAAGATAGTATAAAACTCACTCCTTTAAGAATCCTTGAAAAATATTGTTTTCTGTATTTTCTAACTCTCTATGTATGCATGTACTTAGCATATCTATCTGAAAACAAGTATCATAGTTACTTGAAACTCCCTGACACAAATCAATTTATATATAGCCTATAGAAAAAAGAAGAGACTGAGTGCAGTGGCTCACACCTGTAATCTAAGCACTTTGGGAGGCTGAGGTGGGAGGATTGTGTTAGCTGGGAGTTTAAGACCCACTTGGGCAACACAGTGAGACCTTGTCTCTGTTTTTTGTTATTTTTTAAATTAGTCTCACTCTGTAGCCCAGGCCCATGGCCACCACAGCCTCGACATACTGGGCTCACGTAATCCTTCCATCTCAGACTTCCAAGTAGCTGGAACCACAGGTGTGTGCCACCACACTCAGCTAATTTTTTTATGTATTGTAGAGAGATGTCTTGCCAAGTTGCCCAGGCTGGTCTCAAACCCCAGGGCTCAACAATTCTCTTGTCTCTGCCTCCCAAAGTGCTGAGATTACCGGCATGAGCCACTGTGCCTGGCCCCTTATTTCTGTTTTTAAGAAGAGGAGGAGGAGGAAGAAGGGGAGGGGAGAAGTTGAGGAGGGGAAAGAGGAAGAGTGAGGGAAGGGAGGAGGAGGAAGAGGAGGAGGAGGAAAATAAAAAAGCTCTATCAGAAAGAGGAGGAAAGGGATGGGAGAGGGAGGAAGAAGAACAGGAGGAGGGGGAAGAGAAGAATAAAAAAGCTCTATCAGGAAGAAAAGAGCTGTCAAAGCTGTAAACTTTGTCATATGTTTAAAGGATGTAACCCTCTCTTGTTCTATATATATATAAACAGGATTTTCTTATGTTACAAATGACATCATTGTCAACATGAAAACAAGATGCCACAACCTTTTCATAGTTTTTAAAAGAAATGAAAATCATGAGGAGAATTTTTTTTTTTAAAAAGGATAATTTTGGAAATGGATTAGATTAATTCTGCATGGTTTCTACTTTGCCCTTAGGTTTCTCTAACAGTGATTATCATCATGCTTGGCCAAAATAAATATGTTGTTTGTCAACTTTTCAGTAAAATCATATCCTACTTATGGTAATAAAACTTAGAATAAATTTTTCAGATGTTAATTTGTAAGGTAAGTAAAAATGTTTTTAATGTGCAAGCCATTTGGCCTTGGAATTCTATTTGCATGATTCATCCTAATACAATTAGCTGATATGTATGAAAATAATAAATTCCAAGTATGTTCATCATATTATTTATTGTAGCAAAATTAATTAGGAAATATAAATATTCAACAATAGATAGTTATATATGTCATATAAATAGAGTACTATGTAAACTTGAAAATTATTTTCTAATTACCAAAGCAATTCTGACAGAAGTGAGAATTATACTCATGATCATTTAAAAATATTAACATAACAAAAATATATTTTAAATGTATTTAAATTTCTATTATTATATTCATTTTTACTTACATGAATAAAATTGCATTTTGAATTGCTCTACTTTGTTTTTCACCCCAGAAAATCCTGGGTATCAGCTTTGAATCTTAAAAGGGACTTGTGTCTAAAAGATTCTTGGGCATTCCCATATATGGCTGTTCTAAGAGGTATTATATTATGAATAATTCAGAGACTTACAGAAACTTTAAAAGAGGGTCTTAAGCCCTACTGCCTTGCCTGATTCCTAGAAAACAAAATATCAATTTAAAAAAATCAATATTCAATTTAAAAACTTGGATGATAAAAGCAGGAAATAAAAATACATTTGAATTTCATCTATTTGTCAGTATCTACCAAGTATTTCTGAAAGGATTTGATCAAGCTACTAAAAATAGCTCTTTTTACTGTAAGCAGTATAGGTGATTGTCATTTGCTTTTATTCCAAAATAAATACACATATTATAAAACTTGTTAAGCTATAGATTTTAAAAACTTTCCTTACTTCTCAGAATTACTGATGCAAGTTATTTTTTTAATTCAACTTGTCCAAATATGTATGAGTACTAAGAAATCAGCAAAGAAAATTTTAAAATTATAAAACAGTTGAATTCTGGGTAATAAAGTAGAAGATATAGAGGGAGGCAAAAAGAAACAAGATGGTGACGTCTATGAAATCATTTAATGCCTTTGGAGAAATCAGAGACTGAGTTTATGGAGGTTGCGATTGAAAGGGTTTAGTCTTTTTGCCTCAGCATTCAGACATTCTACTGCAGGACAAACAGCAGCCTATCCCATCCCCCTCGGCAAATCTCCTTCAGATGCAAGATCAGGACAGCCCAATCATTCATGATTTAGTATAATAATCTCTAGTAAACTTTTGATTCCTTGTTAAGGCCAAAGTCATAATAATACGATCACCCC
>CAUYQG010265459.1:0-12564 GCA_963574415.1 Tarsius wallacei
CTTGGGGAGGCCACCCACTGAGACCTTGGGGAGATCATCCACTGAGACTTTGGGGATGCCACCCACTGTGGCCAATTCATCTTTAAAACCCTAAACTTCTCTAAGACATGACCTGGAATCTGTCATAAACTGTGGAGGGGATGAGACTTTACCATACGTGCAAACAAATGAGTTTGTCTGCAAGTTTCATGGATGCTGGAAGAAGAAAAGGAGATGCAGAAGAGACACCTGGATAAGAGAGAGAGGACCTTATTACTCACAGCAGTCGCAGTAGCCAGACAGCCACAGTTCTTGCACCAGTTCCCTGAGCCTCAGGCCCCACAGGTCACACGAAGACGGCCAGGTAATATTAGCTTGGTGTGCAAGTAATTGTGGTTTTGAACTCTGAATTTTAAATCATTATAACTAGGCTCAAACACAGCTTTATTAACCAAAATAGGAACTATTACAATCAACACATTTTTGCCAATGAGATATAAGTCTCTTTGTTCCTGTAGCATAAAATCCATGCTTCAGGATTCGACGAACTCTTAGAAGGCATTTTCTGCATTCTGCTGGTTGTGGGAGTGTTTTCCCTGCAAAAAGTCATCGAGATGCTTGAAGAAATGGTAGTCGGTTATCGAGTGGACAGATGCATATGGTGGATGAGGCAAAACCTCATAGCTCAATTTGTTCAACTTTTGCAGCACTGGTTGTGCAATGTGTGGTCGGGCATTGTCACAGAGAAGAATTAGGCCCTTCCTGCTGTCCGATGCCAGCTGCAGGCGTTGCAGTTTTTGGTGCACCTCATCAATTTGCTGAGCATACTTCTCAGATGTAATGGTTTCACTAGGATTCAGAAAGCTGCAGTGGCCCAAACCGGCAGCAGACTGCCAAACAGTGACTGTGACCTTTATTTACTGCAAGTTTGGCTTTAGGAAGTGCTTTAGAGCTCCTTCTTGGTTCAACCACTGAACTGGTCATTGCCAGTTGTCATATAAAATCCACTTTTTGTTGCAAGTCACAATCCGATTAAGAATGTTTTGTTGTTGTTGTGTAGAATAAGAGACGATTACACTTCAAAACAATGATTTTCTTGATATTCAGTCAGCTCACGAGGTACCCACTTATTGAGCTTTTTCACCTTTCCAATTTGCTTCAAATGCTGAATGATTGGTCAACGTTGAGTTCTTCAGCAACTTCTCGTGTAGCTGTAAGAGGATCAGCTTTGATGATTGCTCTCAATTAGTTGTTGTCAACTTCCAATGGCTGGCCACTATGCTCCACATCTTCAAAGCTCTTGTATCCTTTGCAAAATTTCTTGAACCACCACAGTATTGTATATTCGTTAGCAGTTCTTGAGCCAAATGCGTTGTTGATGTTGCAGTTGTTTCCGCTGCTTTCCGACCCATTTTGAACTCAAATAAGAAAATCGATCGAATTTCATTTTGTCTAACACCATTCCCATAATCTAAAATAAATATAAAATAAACAGCAAGTAATAAGTCATTGTCAAAAAAACATAAAGCAAGAAATGCACATTAAAATGATGTATAAAATAACCATATTTATTAAGAATATAGTCCAATATCACATGGCAAATTTCAGCTTGCAAAATCCACAATTACGTTCGCACCAACCTAATACCTGTATCAGCAGTGGGTTGCATCAGAGGAGAGCAGTGCTGAGCTTAGAGAACCTGGATATTTTCTATCTGGAAACAATCATGCCCACCCTTGTTCCATGGGAGACACTGTCTCTGTTTTCCAAGGATGTCTGCTATGCAGAGGTAGTACAGAGCCAAGGTCAGACAGTACCTCTGTTTCAAGGCATGCAGAAATGAGAGAGGACTGTGGGGAACTGTCTCCTAGCAGAGCCCAGAGGGTGCCCGCTGAATGTGAAATGCATGCATGTGGTCTCACGCTGCCCTCCTGATACCAAACATCAGTATCAAGTATCCAGTCACGGCCCTGACATGGTGCCTCCTGGGGTCTTCCTTCCAGTGGATGTCAGGACACAGATTGACACTGCCGTCCCCGCCTTTGAAAGGGGCATAATAACAGTAACTAGCCCATAAGGTTGTTGGGGGGATGAAATTAGTTTATTCCTGGGAAGTACTGAACAGGCAGAGTAAGCACTATACATGTTAGCAAACACCAAGGACAAAAAGAAAGAAAGAGGAGGGGGAAAAGAGTAGACATGCAGGAGTGGGGGAGAGCGAAGCCCACCAACAGAATGGCCTGGCCCTGCTCGGGACTGAACATCAGAGCTACAGCTGCGACACATCAGAGGACATCGTTCCCCACGCAGCGCTCCTGTCCCCAGGCTCTGGCTGGGCCACTTAGGCAGATGTCATTTTCTACAACATTGACTCCGGCCTCCATCCCAAATCTGCATTCACAGATGGGGATGTGATGGCATCCATGGGGCCAGAGACGGCCCCTGGCTCCAGTGTGACTGACTTGGGACAAATCATAACCCACTAAAAATTGGAGGCAAATGAATCATTTTGGAATTTTTCCAAATGCAAAATAAGTATCAAGGCAACATCCATGCGACTGTTCCTACTATCATTTAGAATTGATGTACTTCCTCCCAGATCCAATCTTTGGAAGAGTGTAGTGGCCTTAGTGAAAATAGCCACGGCCACAAAGTAAGCATGACCATGAACGTCCTAGGCCCTGAGACGGGCTTTGCATATGTGCTCCCATTTGATCCTCAACTCCATAACCCCAGGACAACCATTATCATGATTTTCCCACTTACACAACAGAAGGCTAGAGTTCATGGAGGTAAAATAACTTGTCTCAAGTTCTAAGTTCAGATGTAAGCTCAGATCCGGCCGACCTCAAAGCCCATGCTTTACCACACTACACGGCTCTGTACAAGGAGACTTGGAAATCACCTGCCCCTCCCACGCACGTAGCTGAGTCCCAGGAAGTGCCGGGAACTAAAACTCCTTGCTCTAGATTCAGACCTCTGTCTCTCATCTTCTGTTCTCTTCACCAGCACTTTGTGAGAAGCAAACACAAAATGAGGTAAAAATGCGGGGAAAATTAAGAACACGAGGTTGGGAGTCAGGGTCAGGTAGGAACCCCAGGGGCAGTAGGGAGGGGATGGCTGGTGTCAGGCTGGAAATGTTTCCAAGTCAGGGAAGTCCAAGAATGCCACGGTCAATTACAGCAGCAATGTCCAGCAGGGGGTGCTATGAATCTGTGAACTGTTGAACCAAGCAGCCTCTCTCCAAAGCCTCTGGGGCGTCCTGGCTGGAAGACACCCTTACCTTAACAAGGATTTCCAAGTGAGCGGTTTCCATGGGGACACACAAGGTAATTGTAGAAGGCACACAGATAAATTTGTTTTTAAATGTTTAAATAATTATGCATATTTTAGGAAAATTTTGTTTTCTTCTAGCTGTACTTGGCAAAGAAAGGATGTGCTGACTGGGGTGCAAATATTTTCCCTGGTTAGAGAATGAGAGATTCCTTAGCTTTTTAACTTACAAAATGTAGCATCTGGTGGAAGGGCTTGAAGACCCAGATTATGTCCCTCCTGGCCCACTTCCGCGCAAGGCATCTGCTGATCCATATGCCCTGCCAGAGGCTCAGGTCAGGGATCCCCATGGCTGCTGCAAACCCAGAAAGCACTCACAGACCTGTGTTTCTGCAGGGAGAGATGGGGAGCCCACCTGGATTGTTCTGAAGCTCCTAGAAAACTAAACTAGAGAGAGGGGTATACAGGATCTTAACACCCTTCAAGAGCCTCGTGCTCTTCTTGGCAATTTCAGGTCACTGAAGGCTTGTCCGTTGGGAGCAGGCCACCATGTTGCACAACTCCAGGACACAGGATTCCCTACAGTCTTCATGAATGGTGCCCCCCCTTCCCTTGGAGTTATACGTAGCACAGCCGGCACAGACATGTGTGGCGCCCTGATTGAGAGCATCCATTCACCCACCCTTTCATTCAGCACAATTTCTGACCAACTGGTTTTTTCTTTGCCAAATCCAATGATTTAAAAACCACTTACCCAAAAGGGAAGGGAGGTTGGGTGTGGTGGCCCATTCTTGTAATCCTAGCACTTTGGGAAGCTGAAGCAGGAGGATCCCTTGAGGACAGGAGATAGAAGCCAGCCTGGGCAATATAGCAAGACTCCCCCATCTCTACAAAAAGACAAAAACAAAAATTATCCAGACATGGTGATGCATGCCTGGTTTCAGCTACTCAGGAGTTTGAGGCTGGAGGATTGCTTGAGGCCAGGAGTTCGAGGCTGTGGTGAGCCATGATTGTGCCGCTGCACTACAGCCTGGAAGACAGAGCATGACCCTGTTTCCAAAAGGGAGGAGGGTGGAGAGGGAGAGAAAAACAACTTTATGCAGCTTTGAACCAGGAAAATGAATCCCATTTTGGAAAGCCCAAATGCCTCACTTCACAGATGAGGAAACAGATCTTCAGAAGTTGTATGTACACTGGAGATTACAAACCCGGAGAACAGCAAAGCTGAAACTCAAGCCTCAACCTGGTTCCTGGCTCCATGCTCTAACCTCCTCACTGCGCCATCTTCCAATGGGCTCTTGACTCTTACACTATCTCTAACCTGAGGAGCCACAACCCTTGCTCCCATTTCACAGAAAAGCAAATTAAGGCACCCAGAAGACAACCTAAACAGGTTGTCAAAATCATCCCTTCAACGCAAGCCTATCTCAAGAAAGACATCTTTTGACTCCTGTAAGTCACTTCTGAATGTGAATCATCACCCAAGACACCAATCTTTTACTCTCTCCAGCATCTAACACCTACAGACCCATACCCTACAGACGTCTTTCTTCAAATTAACCCTCATGCAAGAACAATCCCAGCTGTCGACACCCACTCCTTTTCCACTGGATTTTCTGCTTCACATTCAACATGCGTCAATGCTCTGGAACGTTTATTGTCAAAAAGGTAAGAAGCCGACTGCAATTATTTTGGGATGGGTGCATTTCAGCTGCCACTAGAGAAAGGGAAAAGAGAAGAGGAAGAAAGAAAGGAAAATGAATGTGGAAAATGAATTAGAAGAGAGGGAAATGAGAGAAGAAAAGAGGGAGAGGGAAGAAGGGAGAAAAAGGAGGAGCAAGGGAGGGGGCAGAGAGAGAGAATGTCCAGCTAAAGAGGACCCCGGATCATCGACTGATTGTCCTAGATCAGCCAAAACAACCATATTCATTAGCACTGTTTGTTGACACGGGAAGGGGGTCATTCTGCAGGCTCCGTCCCTCGGCACTTGGGCCTGAAACCAAAATTTAATGCAGCTTCCACAACATCCTCTAACTGGGGGGAAAGGGCAATCGGGCTCAGATGCAAGTCTTTGCTAAGAAAAAATAAAAAAACTCATTATCAAAGAACGTCAGAGAAGAGAAAAAACTAAGGGAGCCCTCTCAGCCTTCTGTTCCCTGTCCATCAACCCAACAACCAAACCCACAAAAAACATCCACTTCCTTTCATGTCACTGGAAATGTCTAAACAAATTAAATATCACTGTTCAAAACAAAGCAAAGCTGTGGCAATTTTAGATGAAAATGGTTTATTGTCCCTTCAAGACAGTAGAATTGTTATTTTAGTCACATTATCTCAACCTGTTTGCCTGCCCCGTTCCTCTCTATTGGTCAAAAGTGTCTGCTAAAACAAAACCAAGATCATTTTCAGCACCGTTTCCTGCCTTTTCTTTATATTGACAAAAATGGGATATGATGTACAATGGGTGCCTACTTGTGTTCAGAATATCAAGGAGATCATTTAGCCCTCCAAATCTGTAAAGCCAACTTGATTAAGTTGTCTTGGCCACTAAGTCAAACTTGAGTTCCCAAAACACCTCTGGGAGATCTGACAACAAAGACTGAACCCTGGTGAGAAAGGGTTTCCTCACAAAGTTGCAAATGTGCTTGTCAGCCACAACATCAGGAAAAAAAGATGTGTCCCCAGAATCCATTCTGCAGACACATTCGACAAAATAGTTTGTTTTTCTTAAACAAGATCACCAAATCCAAACACGAAAATGTTTAACACTAATATAATGTAACTATAGATAAAAGTGGGCTATCATCTCTTGACATATGCCATGTTGAGAAATGAGATGGAAGTATATTTCTTGAAGTTTCTCTTAGCAACTTTTTCAAAATGTCGAATGTGTCTGCCAGGTATACCATGTATCTTAGGTTGAGCTCCCCAGAAACAAACAGACCCTTGGGAAGATGGAGCTGCAAGAGGTTTACCAAGGAGAAAACTATGAGGAGTGGGGGAATAAGGACAGGGAAGGGGGAAATACCAAGCAAGGGGATCATTTCTGGAAGGTGCATTACGCCTGAGAATCCCTCACCACCCACCCAACGAGGGAGCTGGGCTTTCACACCCAATCCCTAGAGTCATTGACCACAGCCACCTCAGGGGTTTTATATATATAGATACAGATAGATAGATAGATAGATAGATAGATAGATAGATAGATAGATAGATAGATAGATAGATAGATAGATAGATATCTGTAGGCAAAAGACCTCAGTAGCCTGAGAGCAGTCCTAGAAGAAACCAGTGGCTGAGAGCCCCAGAAGCAAAGCACACAGAAGCCAGGGGGTGAATGTATCCAAGTGGTAAAAAAAAAAAAAAGACCCAGGTTTGTCTAGGAAACATAGCAAGACCCCACCACTTTAAAACATTTTCATTGAATTTTTTAAACATTTAAATAAGTAAATAAAAAGACCCAGGGGCTTTAGGCAAGTCCTGAGAGTATCTGTTTACAACTGGCTATGTGGAAAGTTAACATTCTTGCAAATTTGAAAAGGTCTTTCCCTGGATATTCCAAAAATAGAGCAACTGTGGCCTTCCTTAATTCCAGCCAGGTCAATTTCCCCACACCATAAACAAACCTGGGTATTCTGGGATCAGCATTCAAATCTTCACACCCAAAAAGACATGTGGGCTGATGTCCTAGCACAATTTCTTGTGTGCTGGCTGCCTTGGGAGCAAGAGTGAGCAGTTCCAGTGTAGTTTTCTCTCCAAAGCTTGGCAGTGATAAGACATCCTGAAAAGATTAATCTTTTGTTGTGTCACTGTCCAAAATGCCGATTGTGAACCCAGCATTGATAAAATAACTTCTGTAGACACCCAATCCTTCTTTCTTTTTTCACATGAAGCACATTGCTTCAAAGAAGTTTGACTATGATTCAAAGATACCATCCAGGGCTCCGGAACACAGATTCTTTTTCAACACAGCATGCACAGACAAGCAGGGAGCACACTTTTCCCTTATTGGGGATGAATTAGCCTTGAAATTTGATTTTCTCAGCTAAGTTATGTTTTCAGCCTTTGACTGTAAAATCAGACAAAACAATACTGTGGAATTTGTAATTTACTCCCCAAGTAAAGTTTTGGCAATACTCAAGTTTAGGGATTTCATGCGTCTCTTCAACAACATGAAATTCTTATTATTCTTTGTGATTAAAAAAAAAAACCCTAATTCAGAAGTTATTTTCATAACCTAGTAAATGCTTGAATCTATGTTCTGGTATTATTCAGCCTCGTATGCCAAAGAGAATTGTGCCTTATGTAATAAAAGAAGAAGAGAGAGAAAGAGGAAGGGACTGATGGAGGGACAGAAGGATATTTTTTAAAGGGTTTTTCACTCAAATAAATCTGAGCTGCTTCATGGCTAGTCTCAGTATCTTCTCCCATTCAGGTGAAACACCACAAAACAACAAAATAAAAAGCAGTAAACAGCAATTTGAACTGGACTTTGCTGTATTTTTAAACTACACAAGAAATGCATGATATCAAAAGGCCACAGGAACCAACCTGAAAGTGCTCCCAGCAGCCAAAGCTGAAACAATCTGGGCAATAAAATAAGTAACAATAACATTTGTTTGTAACCCAAAGAACAAAATAAATAACCATACGCCCATCCTGATATAAAAAAATGGCTGAATGAATAATAAGTGAGAAAGAGCAGAAGAATTCCAATGAGAAGTGGAGATGGAATGAAGAAAACAGAAAAGCACCAGCTGCCAGATCCATAAAAAATACTAAAATTAGAGAGTTAAAGGAGATATAGAATACTGAGAAGACATCAGATAAGAAGAGAGAATGTCCCCTCAAATAGATATTACAAACGGGGAAGTAGCAACTTTACAGTGAGGAAAGCAGGCCAATACTCCCTTAACTAGATGACGAAGACTAACATCCCAATAACGAACATACCAATGTCATGTACCCCCAGTATCACGCTGGGAGAAGGGCACACCACCTCGGTGGCATTCTTCCCAAAATCCATAACCTCAGTCTATCAAATTATGAGAAAACATCAGACCAAATTAAGGGACAGTCTACAAAATACCTGGTCCCTACTCTTCAACACTGTTGAGGCCATCAGAGACAAGTCAAGACTGAGGAACAGTCACAGGTTGGAGGAGAACAAGTGGGCGCAGGACTCAATGTAATGTGGGATCTGGAACAAAACAGGAACATGAGTGGGAAAAACCGGTAAAATCTGAACAAAGTCGTAGTTTACTTAATAGTATTGTTTCCACGTTGATTTCTTGGTTTTGATAAGTATATCATGTTAACATCTGCAGGGTACATGAAGTCTCTGTGCAATTCTCCTGGCAAGTTATTTCAAATTATTCCATTATTTCAAATTATTCAATTATTTCAAATTTTAAAAAGTGATACACGCCTATTGTAACAAGTCAAACCAAGGAAAACTTCAGCCTCCCTTCTCCACCCCAGGCCTGTTCCTTGGAGTGACCAGTTGTTACTTCATGGTTCTTTTTGCTCATAAAAATACATGCAAATATATATGTGTATTGAGTTTCTTCCTTTGTTTTTGTTTATATGCTTGTCTTAAAACATGGGTCATTGTGAAAAGCAAGGTAAATATGTATTGATTAAGCCTTTACAGAATTGTCTTTACAAAACTCCAAAGGGGGATTCTACTGTAGGGCACCCATCAGAACATGCTGGAACTCCTCTTCAGCCCCAGTTTCTGAGGCTCTTACAGTCTCTGTTCAAGAACCTCTTCTCCTTCTCTCCACTATATTCCTTACCTCAAAGTGTGTGGGCCACAGTGACTTCCTTCTTCATTTCATCTCAACCATCCCCCAGCCCTCTAAATACTCAATTTATTCCTTTTCTCTGTGATGCTTCCCTAACCTCCCCAGTGGAAAGAAATCTTTCTGGGTTCAGCAAATGCCGCAGTCCACTCTGTAGCAGGAGCTTCACCACCAGAGTCCAAAGGAAGTAGCAAAGGATCCTTCGAGTGTCAGGAAAGCTATGGCTACATCCATGTCATTGTTCTTGCCACACTGTATTTGATTCCAGTTTCTTTCAAGTCAAGAGGGCCATGTGGTGGCCTTGCTCAGCATTTTTTTGACCTAGCCCATTTGACAGAAATCATATCCCATCCTTTGCAATGAACTTGGATCCATACTTGACAGGAGCCTTGAAAATTTAAGAGAAAAGGGTATTTGCTGCCATAGACAGCAAACAGCATTCCAAGATAAGAAAGAAGGACACAGCAATGAAGGTAGGAGGGGTGGGTTTCGTTTTCAGAATAATAAGCAGTGTCCCTGATGAACTGTGATTGGAGAGGGTGGCCCATGGAATCCAGTAAACTTTGAGACTAACCAACACCGTTCTTGTTTACCTCCCTAGACACAGAAAGTGGCAGTCTATGATTCAATGCCTTCCACCAGTGAAGGGAGCCTACAGCCAGACGTGGGTGCCCTCATTCTGATTCCTTTCTGGCAAAGGCAGGAGGCAGTCTAAACCACAGGAAGGGTCACAAAAAGAAGATGTCATCAAAATAATTGCTTCTGACACTTCATTATAGCAACCACAAAAAAATTAAATTTAATTTCACATAAGTCAGTTCCTCTCTTTCATGGTTGCTCTGAGAGTTAAAGAACTAGTGAATACAAAGGGCCTACTCTAGAACTTGACATTTAAAAAACTCTCCATCCTATAGGGATAAATGACACAGACTATTTATCAAAATGTGTGTGTGTGTGTGTGTGTGTGTGTGTGTGTGTTGAATTTAGAGGCACTGTGGTTATCTAACAAGGCCATTTATATAAAAACGCATACCCAGCCAATTTTGCTAGAAAAACAAGTTGACAGCACACATGTGACAGGACCTCTCAAAGCTTCTGCAGGTGCCTAGCAGTGGCTGCGGAGAGTGACAATGGGCTGATGGTTCCCAGGGTACACCCGGAGCAAAATTTCACAAAGACAGGACATGAGTCAGAATTCACTTTCTACTTGTAAATTATCCCAGTGGGAAGAATGAGCTTCCTTTCTTTAAGAAACCAGAAAAAGGGGGAAATTTCATATTTGGAATAAGTCATCTATTGCACTCATACCCAAAATCCATTCACTTCCCTTGGATTGGTGGGAGCAGGTGAAATTAAATCAGTTCTACCAGTGATGAGACCTGGGCCCAGAACTGGAAGGGAATTACCATTTATTGAGTTCTGTCGTAAGCACAGTGCTTGAATTGTCCACGTGAATCCTCACAAGGACCCTGGAATAAATACCTGTACTGTGATTTTCTGAGGAATTAGGCTCAGAAATGTATAATACGTACAAAGTGCTTAACAGAGTGTTAGCACATAGTGAATATGCCACCTGTCATAGTTTTAATTAGGATTACTTATCAGTGTCACAGCTAGTGAGGGGCAGAGCCAGGTTGTTTGAGGCAGAATTTTAACAAAGTTGGTTATCTGGTATTCTAGATCACAGTAGATTAGAAATAATTAAGAAGGGACAGAAATTTAGGAGGTGGCTGGTAGTAACAAGAGGTAGCAGTTGACAGTAAGAAAAGAAATGGAAAAGCTACGGAAAACATCTGAAAGACTCAAAACCACAGCAATCTAGGGCCAGTTCTAATAGAGGCATCATCTGGAAGGGGATAGGGCAAAAAGAAATGCCAAAAGGGATGAGGGCCACAGATGACCCACCACACAATTTCATTTAGCTCAAGAGAGAGCCAGGTCTGGACTGTCTAGGGAAGGCTCTGAGGAGTGAAATATCCTGGCTTAGGGCACACAGCAAAGTAGCATGGGGCCGGCTGAGGTGGGCATCTCTAAGTCTCCAACCATTGGCTGTGGCACACTGATCCTTTCCCTACCTCCTCTGCTTCATGAGTTCAGAGGTGCAAATGGCCTGGGGCATCCCCAGACGGAGGAACATATGAGAGCTTCAGCTGACCAATCAGATACCCCTGTGGCCTAGGGCTCAGCTCGGCAGGGGCAGGACATGCCCAGGCAACGGTGAGCCAGGCAGGACCCCTGACTCCTTAGCCAGTCTTGAGTTCCACCTGCAGCTGGATTTGGATGAGTTTCCTAACCCCCTAACCCCCAGCCCACTCAGCTATCAAGTAGGATTTAGAGTCCCTGACCTACTTGCCCCGTGAGCAATCTCAGTGATTAAATTTTTCAAATGTGAGGGAGTTTTAAAGACTTATTGTGTGGGTAGTGGGCACAGCAGAGGGGAAAAGACTGGGCTTGCTGAATCCCAAAAGCAAGATGATGCTCCACATTACATGTAATCATCTAGGCTGCCCACGGGGTTATCTGGAAAGTTTGCTCAGTGACAAATCGATGTTAGGGCAGCTTTGTTCTAAAGCAGAGTGAAAGGAAAACTCAGCTACAAAACAGACACTAGCACATTACTCTATCAAAATAGGAAGCCTGGAGTTATATTTTTTGCCAAGCAATTTTTACAGTATGACATTATTTTTACACCTTTGGATTTTTTTCCCTGAGAGTTGTAATCCTTATAAACACTGGGTATAATTTTCACTTAGTTCATGTTAAGTCCAACGTAACCTGTTGGGGTGACAATTTCTGTGTGATCCTAATGGAGGCCACTCATGAATATCGCCCCATCTCTGTTACAGCAGGTCCACTGAAAACTGTAAGAAAATCGAGGTCCAAAGAGGGCATGGGTCTTGCCAACCAAGAGGCAGAGATGAGTTTCAGACAAAATCTTCTTAACTTCAAAGACTCTGTAAGCGTAATGGTGGCTCTAAGGCATGAAAGAGGGCTCAGAGCAGGGAGGCCAGGGCTGAAGACTTGGGCATTTCAACCGACATTGTCCATTTAGAGTGAGGTGAACATTTCATCCTGCTGAGGGATCTATTTTTATTTGATGAGACACAGGGGAGAAGAAGAGTCAAGTGAGGACATAAGGGTTAAAAGAAAGAAAGAACCAAATTGCTACTCACCGGAATTTCGCAAGACTGTGGAGAAGCCAGGCTCAGTGGCTCAGCCTGTAATCCCGCGCCTTGGGAGGCTGAAGTGAGTGGATTGCCTGAGCCCGCGGGTTCGAGACCCGCCTGGGCAACTTGGTGAGACCTTATCTCTACAATAAATCAAAAAATGAGCCGGGCGTGGTAGCGCGTTCCTGTAGTTCCAGCTACTCGGAAGGCTGAGGCGGAAGGATCGCCGGAGCCCAGCAGGTCGAGGCTGTGGTGGCCGGGAGCGGCCACTGCACTCCAGTCTGGGCGACAGAGTGAGACTCCAACTCAAAAAAACAAAAAAACAAAACAAAACAAAAAAC
>CAUYQG010265466.1:0-15243 GCA_963574415.1 Tarsius wallacei
TGGATCATTCTTTTTCCTTTTTCTTTTCTTTTCTTTTCTTTTTTTTTTTGAATGGAGTCTCATTCTTTGGCCCAGAATAGAGTGCAGTGGCACGCAGGTTCAAGGCCACCCCAGCGTTGACCTGCTGGGCTCCGGCGATCCTTCCGCCTCAGCCTTCTGAGTAGCTGGAACTACAGGCGCGCTACCACGCCCGGATAATTTTTTGATTTATTGTAGAGATGAGGTCTCGCCAAGTTGCCCAGGCAGGTCTTGAACCTGTGGGCTCAGGCAATCCACTCACCTCAGCCTCCCAAAGCGCAGGATTACAGGCTGAGCCACCAAGCCCGGCTAGGAATTCTTAAGTAGCTGGTAAAACATTATTTCTGGGTGTGTCTGTGAAGGTGTTTCTGGAAGAAATTAGCATTTGGATCAGTAGACTGAGTAAAGAAGATTCACCCTCACTAGAGTGGGTGAGCATCATCTAATTTATTGAAGGCCTGGATAAAACAAAAAGGTAGAGGAAGGGTGAATTCTCTCTCTTTCTCCTTGAGCTGAGACATCCACCTTCTCCTGCTCTCAGACATTGGAGCTCCTGGTTCTCAGATTGTCGGGCTCTGGGACTTACACCAGTTGTCCCCGGTTCTCAGGTCTTCTGCTTCAGACTAAATTGCACCACTGGTTTGCCTGGGTCTCCAGCTTGTAGACAGCAGGTTGTGGTACTTCTCAGCCTCCATAATCACATGAGCCAATTCCCATAATAAATTTTATCTTACATATCTCATATATCCTATTGGTTGTTTCTTTGGAGAACCCTAACACAAGTAGCTAAAAAGTCTGATGTGGATCTCACTGAGCTAAAATCAAGGTGTTGGGAGGTCTGCATTCTTTCTACTGTCATTAAGAAAGAATTTGTTTCTTTGTCTTTTTCAGCTTTTAGAGTCTGTCCACATTCCCTGGCTCATGGCCCCTTTCTTCATCTTCAAAGTCAGCAAGATTCTCTCTCTCTCAGACCCTGTTCCACTGTCACATCTCTTTCTAACCACACCTGAAAAAGGTTCTCTGCTTTTAACAACCTTATTAGATCTGACCCACTCAGTCCCCAGGTGATTAGGAAGGAAATGTTTCTTGGTTTTGTTTCTTAAAATGAGCAAGGAAAGATTTGAACTGGCATAAATCAGTATGCAGGCTACACCACATTCATTCATGTCTCCTCTTGTTTCTCACCTTGTGCAGCGGAGCCAGGTAGAAATTGCCAAAGCAAAGGAAGATGGAGAGGTAGGGAGAAGTGCAGGAAAAAGAACTAAGATGGCAAGAATGTAGGCAAGTCAACATTTTTGTGGGCGACTTTTTTGAAACGAATCTTTTCCAAAGTGGTGCATGGATTAGAAATTCTCCTTTGCCATATCAGTGTGAATCATCTGTTATAGCTTTCAACTTTGAGTTTGGTTCATGTTGATTTATAAAGTGCGAAGAATCCATGTAGCTGGAAAAGGATATTTTCCTCTACAAACTGCTAATTTAACTCTGAGCAGAGTTCTATTTATGAATCCCTCTCAGAGGTATCAATTCTAAAACCATTACTCCCTGTCTTCTGACTTTCTTATTTTTAGTGGGCACTAGGCCCCCTTTGATATCCACTTCATTTTATATCCAGGCTATCAAGTTCACCTTAGGCACAGTTCCTGTCTGATCTTGAAGCTCTGAAAAATCCCATCACACCAGGCCAGAAAGTAAAATTTGATGGACACTGCCAATGAAAGCAAAACCCCTTCCTGCTGCATATACACCATAGATCTAAAACCATCCTCAAAACCATTCTACTTTCATCCAGAGACTCTAAGGGTTTAGAACTTTTCCCACATGCAGGACAGTGACTTGAAGGGGTACTCAACCTGTAACAGCTGATCCTTAGACTTTTGCATACATAAACAGTTGAGAAAGCTCAAAACCAAGACCAGGTACAGGGAGTAGGGGAGGAACAGATAGGGCAGGCTCTCTACATGCTAAAATCTGAACTAGAACAGAACAACCAACCAAAAGATATTAGTCCCCGTTTAGCCTTAGACAAACTTGAGGCAAGTCTTGTTATTGGTTTATGTCAATGTGTCTACATTCAGCTTATAGAGTATACTACATTTATTTTGACTGAGCATTTGCTATGTGTCAAGCACTATAAAAAGCCTATTTTAATCCTTCTCAATAAACATGAAGTCATTTCTATGTTTATCTCCTCTGTAAAGAGGGTTTGAGAATTTAAATAATTATACCCCAAATTAACACAACTAAGTGATGGAGGCAGCATCCTCAGATCTCACAGCCTGCGGGTTTAACCACCATACAGCAAATGCAATCCAGTTGACCCCGACCCTCCTGAGCTTTCAATGGAGAAAAAAATAACAAGGAAGAAAGAATGAAAAACCCATTTCCTAATTAGTTCACTCACATAAACAACAAAGGGCTAACATTCCACAAATAAAGACTTTTTAAACATTTGATCTACTGTGGAAAAACTGAGTTCACTTGCCACAGAGATGGCAATGGTAATGAAGAAATTGTTAGAAATGTATTGTATTTGTTAACAGTTTTATTGAGGTATAATTTAAACAAACTAAAATTCACGTATTTAAGTGTGCAATTCAATGGTTTTTAGTAAACTTACAGAGTTCTGCAGCCATTGTCACTGTCTAATACCAGAATATTCTCATCAATTCAAAAAGAAATTCCTTGCCAATTGTCAGTCACTTTTCATACCCTACCCCACCTCACTCCACTCTCAGCCCCTAGCAACTACTAATCTCTTTTCTATCTCTATAGATTTGCCTATTCTGGACATTTCACTCAATGGAATAACACAAATGTGGTCTTTTACATTTGACTTCTTTCACTTAGCATAATTATTTTGAAGTTCAGCCATGATGAAGCATGTATCGGCATTTCATTTCTTTTAATTGCCCAATAATATTCTATGAATATGTCAATTTTGTTTATCCATTCATTAATTGTTGGATATTTGAGCTGTTTCTGCTTTTTGATTATTATGAATAATGCTGCTATGATACATTGACAAACAATGCTTTGTGTAAACGTATGTTTTCATTTCTCTTAGGTAAAAAGGAGTGACATTGCTGAGTTGTATGGCAAGTTCATGTTTAACTTTTCAAGAAACTGTCAAACTGTTTTCCAAAGTGGCTGCACCATTTCACATTCCCACAATTAATGGTTAAAGGTTTCAGTTGCTCTACATCCTTGCCAAAACTTATTATTGTTCATCTTTTTTATTATAGCTATCCTGGTGAGTGTGAAATAGTATCTCATTGTGGTTTTAATGAGATACATTTTTCTTATGGCTTATATATTAAGCAGTTTTTCATGTGCTTATTGGTTATATGTACAATTTCTTGGAAAAATGTCTATTCAGGTCCCTTGCTCATTTTTAAATTGGGTTATTTTTTATTATGAAGTTGCAAAAGTACTTTACATATTCTAGATAAAAGTCATTTAGCAGGTATCTGATTTGAAAATAATATCCCTGTCCATAGCTTTTCTTTTCTCTTTCTTAATGATGTACTGTGAAGCACAAAGGTACTTCAAAAAGAAGAACAAAATTGGTGAACTTATGCTTCATGATTTCAAAACTTACTACAAAGCTAGAGTTATTAAGATAGTGTCATACTGGTGTAAGGAAAGACATATAGATCAAAGGAATAATGCTGAAACAATTTAATGTCCACATGCAAAAGAATGTGGTTTATCAATTTATCTGATTTATCAAATTTTTTCCTCTATTGCTAATAATTTTGATGTCTTATCTAAAAAAAATCTTGTCTAACCTAAGGTCACATTTTCTTCTAAGAGTTGTGTAGTTTTAACTCTTATGGTTAGGCCTATGATCCATTTTGAGTTTATTTTTGTATATGATGTGAGGTAAGGTTCTAAATTCATTCTTTTGCATGTGGACATTGAATTGCTTCAGCACCGTTCCTTTGATTTATATGTCTTTCCTTACACCAGTGCCACACTATCTTAATTACTCCAGCTTTGTAGTAAGTTTTGAATCACAAAGTATAAGTTCTCCAATTTTGTTCTTCTTTCTCAAGACTATTTTGCCTATTCTGTGTCCCTTGCATTTTCATAAAAATTTTAGGATCAGCTTGTCAATTTCTACAAAAAAAACCCAGCAAGCTTTTGATTTTGATGGGGATTACATTGAGTTTATAGATCAGTTTGGGAAGAATTGGCATCTTAATAATATCAAATCTTCCAATCCATAAACATGCGATGTATCTCCATTTATTTAGATCTTCTTAAATTTCTTTCAGCATTGTTTTATAGTTTTCAGTGTAGATGTCTTGGCATTTTGTTAAATTTATTTTCAAGTATTTTCTTCTTTTGAATGCTATTGTGAGTGGCATCATTTCCTTAATTTTAGTTTTTGGATTGTTCATAACGCGTAAATAGAAATGCAATTAGTTTGTGTATATTGATCTTGTATCCTGCGACCTTGCTAAAGTTGTTTGTTGGTTCTAATGGCAGTTTTTTTGTGGTTATCTTAGAACTTTCTATATCTTAGATCATGCCGTCTGAGAAAACAGATAGTTTTACTTCTGCCTTTTCAACCTGGATGACCTTTATTTCTTTTTCTTGCCTTATTGCACTAAGACTTTATGTATGATGTTGAATAGGAGTGGTGAGAGAAGACACACTTGTCTTGTTCCCAGTCTTCAGGGGAAAGCTTTCAGTCTTACACCATTAAGTCTGATGTTAGCTGTAGAGTGTTTGTACATCCCCTTTATCTGACTGAAGAAGCTTCCTTCTATTTCTAGTTTGGTGAGAGCTCTTTATTATGAATGGGTGTTAGATCTTAAATGCTTTTGCTGCATCTATAGAAATGATCATGTGGTTAGAAATCCATTTCTTTTTCTTTTTGAGTGAAAATAGAAGGTAGTCGTGCACTGCTTTCACTGCAACAATTGTAAGGAGAATTTAGGCTATTAAATTTGCAATAAGTTTCATTGCATAAAAGACAGAGGCACTTATCAAAAATTGTTAATTTATTCATGCTGGTGTTTCTATTGATAAGCTATTTGTCAGATATGTAAAAATGTGCCACTCAGTAAGTCTCTTCTCTCTCTTCTCTTTCTTCGCTCTCTCTCTCTCTCTCTCTCTCTCTCTCTCTCTCACTCTCTCACAAGGTTTGGGAGAGGCTAATTTGGTTATTTAGTCAAAAAAGTACAAGTTTTCACGTTCAAACTGATTGAACAAATTAACACTAAGACTGCATTTATTATGTATAGATTCTATTGGGTTTGGTGTGGTTTAGAAGACTTTAGAAATTATAGATCTATTAGGTAGAAATAAAATTATAATTTCAGAATAAAATCATATACTTTCATGCATCAAATAACACTTTAAATTTCTGCAGTTTTATTTGAAATGCAGTCTTCACAATGTATCTGAATTATTAAACATATGTCCTATATGTGTGGTTCGGTTTCAGTTTAGACATATTGACCCTGGAATTTGAAGATATATGTATAATTTATTGGATTAAACTGAAATCCCTGACCATGTGGCCATACTCTGGAAATGTTTAGCTCCACATCACTTTTTAAAAATACATTATATTTTTTAAAAATATAATAGCAATGATGAGAATTACCAGTCATGCATTCATCCAACAAATATTTATTGATCATCCAGTATGAACTAAGTACTGTAATAAGCACCAGAAATACAATGACAGGCAAAAGAGAAACAACCTTTGTCTTAAGAAGCTTACATAATAACGAGGGAGAGAGATACTTAATAATTGCACAAATAATTTAGTTACATTCATATATAGTACATGCTCTAAAGGAAAGGTACAGAAAACTATGAAAGAGAATAATTGGGGGGACCTAACATAACCTGGAGAGGCCAGGCACATAATCCCTGAAAAACAGATAGCTAAGTTGAAATATAAAATATAAGTATGAGTATGTCTTCAATACTCTTACTTTTCCATTTATCTGCTTTTACTCTTCCATTGCCGTCTTTTTTCCTGGCTAAGAAATAGTTAAGTGTGAAGGTCATAAGATAGGAATGTGTTTCTTTCAGGAAACTGAGAGAAGGTCAATATGAATAAAGCTTTTAAGACTGAGTTTTGAGGAACTCTAGCATGTAAAGATAAGAAAGAAAAAAAGATGAACCATGAAACATAATCAAGAAAGAGTGGCCAGCAAGAATTTGGTGTCATAGAAGCTAAGAGAGTAGAATATTGCAAGGATGAATGATAGACTGTATTGAATACTACCAAAAAAGTCAACTAAGATAGGGTTGAAAGGCACTCATTGTCCTTATCAATATGGAGGACATCAGTACTTTTACCAAAAGCAATTTTGGTAGATGATAGGCAAAATGGCAGAGTGGAGTGAACTGAAGAGTGAATTAGTCACTCTAACCTGGGTATTACTGTTGTAAAAAACAACTCCAAAATTTCAGTGGTTTAACACACAAAACCTTATTTCTTGCTTATGTAAATGTACTACACAGATCAGCAAAGGTTTCTGCTATGGTCACTGAATTACTTAAGGTGACAGAGGTTTTATCATCTTAAAGTTTGGGCCGTCTACACTATCACCTGCCTCAGATGCTGTGGCAGGGGAAGAACACATGGAGACCCATTCACTCACTCTTGTACAGACTCCTCACATGTCCCATACTGTAAAGGAGCCAGAAAATGAAGATTTTCACCTGCTGAGGAAAAGGAAAACCAGACATCAGTAACCTCTAGTAACATCCACAATGATAAATTAGATAGATAGATAGATAGATAGATAGATAGATAAGTAAAATAAGAGATAAGGAAACAGAGACAAGAGTGGAAAGTGCCACTTTAGGAAGATTAGTTAAAAATACAGAAATAATGAATAAGAGCTAAACAGGAATATAATGCCTAGAAGAAGTGATGTGTGTATGTGTGCATGTCTGTATGTGCGTGTGTTTATGTGTCTCTGTGTGTTGCTAGCATTGCTTGAACCAAGTTTAATGTTTAGGAAGAATCCAGGAGAGAAAGTAATCAGCCAAAAACACAAAAGAGAAATCATGAAATGAGTTTCCACCAAAAAGCAGAAATGATGGACTCTAGAGGAGAGAGGAAGGTATGAGTTTTGATATAAGGAGAAGCACTTTGTCCATTGTAAAAGGAAGAAATAAATGAGTAATGAATTAATTGCAAGTAGATTTTGAAAGTCAATGGCCAAGGGTTGAGAGAGTTCCCTTTCAATAATGTTCAGTTTCTATATGATGTGTGAAGTAAAGTCGTCCACTAAGAATGAGAGGAGAGTATGAATGGAGGAGACAATCAGAAGTTTGAGAAAGATAAAAAAAGTTATGAGATAGTGACTTCAGAAAGAAGATGAGCAAATAGGCTTGCTGGGCAGCATTGAAGCCTGGGTTGGGTTCAATGATTATATATTTATCACAATAACCTACTCTGTTGTGGAGGTTTCTTCAGCAATGGTGAGTTACATTACTGACCCATATGAAGATGACAAAAGGTTGAGTTCACCCATGCAGTGACTGAAGGAAAGGAGAGAAAGGTGGTTAAAAATATCTGCAAGGGAATGACTCTATCAGTGAGAACTATCTAATCTATACTGGATAAAGAGTGAAGTGAGTCCAGGAGAAGGGTGGTACACTGGGAAAGAGTGGAAAGGTCAATGGATTGACATACTGGATGAAATTAAAAAATTGTTACAATGGGTGCATTTGACCAATAGGCTGGAAAGGTAGGAAGTTGTGAATAGAGTGATGTATTCAAAGAATAATCATGGAGCTGGTGTGGTGTTCAATGACGGTGATATCCCGTGTTTGACTGGGGGATTGAGTGGCTGAGGGAGAGTGGGTAAGAAAGCCACTGAAGATGAAGAGGTTATAATCTGAACAGCCAGGGTGTTAGATGGTTCCTCCATGGGGACATTTAATTTACTCCCAGAATAATGGGGGGAAACTGCGAAAACCTGACATAGGAACTAAATCTTTAATAAATGAAGAGGAGATTAACAAATGATTCCAAGGGAAAAAAGAAAGGATTGTACACTTTCAAGAGAGATGGGGAGGAAGCAATGGTCTAGATGTGACAAATGAATCCAAAAGTACTTTAAGCTCTTCTGAAGAAATGTAGAGCCCATTCAATCTGTAAAATGTCAAGACTCACATCAACTTTCTCAAAAATTGATTAATGACCAGCACTTGACCTGGAAATGTGTGAATTTGTATGAATAAAGTTTATTAAACTACTTTTGGACTGCTTTAGTATTTATATCAAAATCGACATTTTTATAAAGCTAATAATCTATGCTTCACTGTTGTCATTTAATTTTAAAAATTCGTGCAGCTACACCCATGTGGCACTCTGACCACATGGGTATGGCATTCCTTGCCTGAACTTGCTGCTGTTAGTCTCTTCCCCACTAAAGAAAGATATCGGAACACAAGAAGTAAATACCCTTAGTTATTTTTACATTTATAAGCCAATAATTCACAAAACTTCTATACTTTAAGTATTAGCAACAATTACTTTCTTCTAAATACAGGGTCATAGTGTGTGAAAATTCCAAGTCTTAGCTAGGCCCCTCAGGCTGTTCTTGTGAACCTCCTTTTCCTCTTCAAACTGGCTTTTGCTGTTCCTATTGACCAATATGAAAATGGTATTCAGAGTGTGTAAAAAGTAGCACACAGCTAAACATCCACAAGGTCCTCCCTGTTCTCCAGAGCTGGCCTATGCATGCCTATAATTAGTTGTTTATAATTACTATTTCTTTGGCCTACAATAAGATAAAGTTTTCATTTCGAAATTTGTCCTTGGACATGGTTCCTTCAATAAACTTAAAATTGTATCTGACTTTGGTATGGCCTTCAAGTATGTTCTTTAAAACACTGTCATTTAATTTTATTTTCATGAAAAAGAATGAATTGGCTTTAAAATGAGAAGCCCTAGGGCTTTAGCAGTTTTCTTCTGTTGCTATTTTCTGGGTGTTCCCCATCTTTTGTTGATTGCCTTAACTTTACCCTTATCTCTATAAGCTCTCTGTCAAATTCTCTCGGAGTTAAACTCCTCTGAGAGTGCCACTTGTTTTCTGCCAGGGCCCTGTGCCTGCCCTTACTGAAGAATTCAAAATATGTTCAGTGTTTCCAAACTCTACTGACCCAGACAGTTAGAGGGCTTGGGAACTGGTAACAATGGGTCAAAATGTTCTCTACAGAAAACTAGTTCTCAGGTACATCCTAGCCAGTCACCTATACCTCATAAGGAAATAAGTATGTGTACCCACAGACTGGTTTTTCTCATATAGTTGCAATGCCACTGCACATGGGTGATGTCTGCTCATTACTATACACAGTAGGCAACAGAGAAAGATGCTCCAGTGGTACAGAAAGAAATTATAGCCAGATGACAGATCATGGTGACATAGTTTGCTAAAGACAGTTCTTGGAACCATACATATAAGGTAGTAATTTAGAATGATATATTTGGGAGCATGAGGGGCTTGGTCCTGTGATCTGGCCAAATCTTTCTCTGAAGAGACAATATTCAATTACCACCAACCAGAGCAAGTCTCCTGCAAGAAACTGGGGCAACTCAGAAGTCTGCTCACCAAATATCTTTCCTCAGCCCACTATCATCCTGGTATGCTCTACAGGGAATGTATTCTTTGTGCTTACCATAGGAAACCATGACTTTTACAAGATTTATGTGTCAGAGGGTTAATTTTCACAGAGCCTTCAACCTAGTCCTTTGTGGAATATGGTCAGGTAGATCTGGAAAACACAGCTTTAAGCAAAATGAACCCATTTTCTGCAGAGAAGCTCAGATTTAATATGCTACTATGCTTCGTACATCTCCAAGCAGGGAATATGATATGCAGGGTTTCCCAACCTGCACATAACAGAGAACACTTATGCCGAAGGCACACCCATGAGAACTTGGGCAACGCTTGCCTATGGTTGAAAACATTATGAGTGTTCAGTGGGGGTAAGGGGAGGTGCTAATGACAAGAGAAGGATGCTAAGGAAGTCTTCGAAGGAAGGAGTTCAGTCCCCATCAATCCTCCTGCTCTTGCTGAACCAGAAACACAAGTCACTCTGAGGCTGACTGAATTGTACAGCTTATTGAATTTACTCTGAACACTTCATTTGAAATTTGGCAACATCCCTGATTGTCAGAGGTTTTTTAATCTGGTACAAAAGGTTACAGAGGAATGCTCTTGCCCAGATCTGGCAGCCCATAGAAGCCTTTTTAATTAACTTTAAAAGGTCTGTGAGAGTCTTGTGCATGACAGGATATATAAAACACACATACACCCATCACAGGAGTGAGAGAAGCAACTGGAACCCCTCCAAGGCCATTTTACTAACATTTGGGGAAAAGCGAAGTCCTTGCTTTGAAATCCAAGTTTATAAATGATTAGATTTTAAACATAAAATAAAATAAAGCCTTACCAACATGACCTACAGCGTCAGTGGGGCCTTTATTCCAATGCGGTTGTTCTCTTGGAATAAAATCTACACTGGACCTTTTGTTCTTAGAAGGAGGTGCCCTCCATAGACGAGTGGCATAGAGAAAAGAAGATCCTTACAGGAGAGATTATAAGTTATGACACCAGGACACAATGACCTTAAGACTTAAATAAATCCTCTCAGGGAAGAGAAAACAGCAGGAAGTCATCCTGAGCAGTCTGGTGGCCCATTAGCAATGTACTGTGGACATGTCATGGTGACACCAGGCTTAAAAACTTCTACAATGACCCCTGATGGGTCCTGCTTTCTGTACTTTGCCACACATGGGCAGGCCCCAGGAGACCTGTCCTATCTTCCAGAATGCCAGTGTGAGCATTCAACAAAACATTGTCTTGTATCCAATAATACAACACTGTGTTTTGTTGAGGGTAGAGGTGAAAGGCTATTAGGTACAAAAGTGTTCATTCTGAAAAGCCATCTCATCCTAAGTTCCTCACCTCTGGACTATGGGCTTCATTGGGTTGAGAGGGTAAGGCAGTGAAAACTATGAATCTATCTTTGGACCAGCTAAATGAACTACATATCTCACAGGTATATGGGCTATGAATTTTTTTCAAAGTATTCATAGATGTTGTTGTGATTAGTAAAATGTAAACCCTAAATGATCATGTCTGTTATATATTTCCCCAATCAATGGATACTAAAAGAATAGTCATCAGCAGCTAAAGTTTGGATTTTAAAAAGGGATACTTATTCCTGGGAAGGCTGAGTCTCATCCTTCCATTGTTTTCAGACAAGTCTGTTCTGAAACCTCCCCACACACGCACTTTCCTAAATGTCCCTCAAAAGGGGAATTCTTCGTGGCCAACGGTAGGGCACTTCATTCAATGTTCATCATTTATTGTGTAGCTGTAGACTCCACAGTAATTAACTTCCCAGGTTTACTGCAAACTTCTTGACAAGGAGTACCAGAATCTGGGAGAGAATAACCCTGTCCATGACAAAGACCCGATACTGCCTTCCAGATATTTCCCATTGCTGATTGGAAAAGTCGCTCCTATGCTTAATACACCAAATAAATCATCATCTCTGGCAAACTGACAAGGAAAGAGTGTGCGGAGGACTGCTCCTTCCAAGCAGAGGTAGTTTTTGTTTAACCTGAATCAAGATATTTAGTGCTGAAGCAAAAAAAGTCCAAAGCAGCACGTCAGCAGGCTTCTCTCATAATCACTTGACACTCTCCAGCACCAATTGCCATTTGCCTCGATGTAAGGAACTGCCTGATTTATCAGCTAAGGTGAAATTATCCACCCTGAGATCCTTACTCATTTTCTTACCCTACCAAAAGGAAAGAGTTGCCATTAAGACACAACATTATAATTTTTCCAAGGGGTTATTTGTGATATGAGATTGTTTGAACCTGAAGTGAGACTAAAGTGAGCTGAAGTTCCACACAACAAAAGCCACCAAGGAAAGGAAATGCTGAGAGAAGGCTGGCAGGCCAACCTCGCCCACTATCTTTAATTCCTCCTGTTGGACCCAGAGCTTGCACTTGCATCACTGAACACAACTCCAGAAGGCTCCATGACATTTTCTAAATGTTTTTTTTGTTAGAAGAAATGAGTACTATCCTCCATCCTGCCTCCTTAAAACTGCAGCTCAGTTTGCTGTATATTTGCATATTATAAATTAGTTTTACAACTACTTACTGCACAAATAACTGTAAATATAAGTATAGATACACTTATAAATACATATTATAAATAAAATGGACACCAGTTTATATATACATAATCATTTGCATCTGCATTTAAAGGGATGGTGGAAGCCATCTAAACACAGATCCAAATGCTTGCACTTTCAAATGAGCAGAACTTTGCTGTTCACTTGCCAGTAGTTAGTAGTAAAGCTCTAGTCACATAGCACTTTCTCCATGCCTAGGGGCAGAACCAATTCTGAGCATTAGAGGCACACTTCCGCCTTGACCCATCAATTTGATCTTGCCACTCTTCCGCTTGGAACATTCACTCCCCTAATTCTCTGCAAGGTTCCCTCATCCCTCATCCCCTTCAAAACTGGGTTCCAATGTCCCCTCAGTGAAGTCCTGATCACTCTTTTTAAAATTGCAACCCACCCACCTACCATCCCCCACATTCCCCATACACCTTTCCTGCTTTGTTTTTCTCCAGAGCACTGACCACACCCCTAAAATGGGATATACTTTCTTTAGTGTTTAATGACTATCTCATCACTCCCACCCCATCACACACACACACACACACACGCACACACACACACTTAAATCTTCATAAGAACAAGAATTTGTGTCTGTTTCATTCACTGCTATATTTCTAGCATCTATAAGAGTGCTTGACACATTGCAGATGACCAGGTTAGCATTTGTTGGGCAGAAAAGAGAGAGATAAACAATGGTAGACTGCAGAGGTATAAAAGACCAAAAATCATCTTTTAGATGTCTTTCAAATCTTTAAAATTTTTCATATATTATACCTACTCAACACAGAGACTAACAAAGAGAATGCTGGTTGAATAACTTTCACTATTTATGCCACAGTTTCTAAACCAGGCCTATCTGGAGCAAAATTTGTGAATTAGATTTATGGTTTGGTTGTTGAAGTCACATGTAGAAGTGAATGCCCTGGAATTAGACCACTAGAATTATTAGACTTTAACTCACATCAGGAGCCCCTAGAGTGCTAAGTCCACTTAGGGTTTCTGATTGTGCAGGTCTGGGGTGGGGCCTGAGAATCTGCATTTCTGACAAGTTCCCAGGTGGTGCTGATACCGCTGATCTGGGGACCACACTCTGAAAATTACTGGCCTAGAAGTTTCAGAGTGAACACAGATCACTCATTGGTGTTTTCTCATTAGTTCTTTCCTGTGTGTTCTTCTGACAGAACCAACATATTATTTTGTCTTTTTTCTATTCCTGAAGATAAACGCATCTTAACACAGTTTGGATGTCCTCAGATTTCATCTCAGTATCTAATTTTTACATGTCTGGCTTTACATAGAGAGAAGAGGGACCAATAAAATGACTGCTTAGCCAGCTCAGCAGGCAAGTAAATGAAAGATCTTTTAATTGGCCTCCTTTTGACTTTTCTGCATCTTTTCTTTCCCCTGCCAGTTCAGTGCCACACACAGAGACTCAGTGTGAAAGGATCTAGCTCACCCTGGAAATTTCACCTGTATTACATGAGCTTCTCTGACTTTTGTCAAACAAAAGGCTGGTGCTCCTTCCCTTTAGCAGCATACACCTTTGGTGCTCCACCCCACAGACCCTCAGCTACCTCTGATTTTGGAAGCGTTCCACCTCTAATGCCTATTGAGCCTCTCTGATTTTCTGCATCAGAGTACTCTCAGAAATGCTGAGAAATTTCCTCATTTGTGTACAGAACAACCAGAAGTCTGGGGTCATTCGTGTCCTTAGGGATAATCCTTAAATAATTGGAGGCAGTAACATATGGATAAATGCCCCAGTATCTCATTCTTCGGTGAGACAAATCTGAGCCACGCTCTACAAGTTCCTCAGGCATCCCCAGACACATTGATCCCCAGCTTTCCACAGCAGTAACCAGCTTGATAAAGTACTTCTTATTGGCCCTTTCCTTTTCTGTTTCAGTACTTCTGCTCCTTTACTCTCCATAGCTAGAATTACCTCCCTAATAATCAACCTATGTCAAAGTCCTCCTTACAGGCTCTGCTTTCAGGGAACCCAATCAAAAGTATTGTCTTAGATTGAGTTCTTTGGGAGCCAACTCTGAGACAGAGTTGAATACAGGGGGCTTATTCAGGAGAGACCTCAGGAGATGCACCTATAAAGAAAGGCAAAATGCAGAAAAAAATCAAATACCTTGGCAACCTCCTAACCGGAGACATGAAAGACCTTCACAATGAAAACTACAAAACACTGCTCAAAGAAATCAAAGATGACACAAACAAAAATATTCCATGCTCATGGATTGGAAGAATCAACATTGTTAAGATGTCCATCCTACCCAAGGCAATCTACAGATTTAAGGCAATACCCATTAAATTACCAGCAGCATTCTTCTCACCAGCAGCATGCTTCTCAGAAATGGAAACAACAATACAGGAATTCATATGGAAACATAAACGACCATGAATAATCACCAAAACAATCCTCAGCAAAAAAAAAGCAGGGGTACACTCCCAGCCCTTAAACTCTATTATAAAGTTATAATAATCAAGACAGCCTGGTATTGGTACAAGAACAGGCATATAAACCAAAGGAACAAGATAGAGATTCTGGAAGCAAAACCTCAATTTCTCAACCAACTCATCTTCAACAAAGCCTCCACCACCAACGACTGGGGAGAGGAGAACCTATTCAGTAAATGGTGTTGGGAAAACTGGCTGACCCACAAGTAGAAGATTCAAACAAGATCCCTAGCTATCACCATACACAAAAATCAATTTTAAATGGATTAAAGACCTAAATGTAAAACCTCAAACTACAAGAACCTTAGGAAATGCAGGAGACACCCTTATGGAAATTGGAACTGGCAACCAATTCCTGATCAAAACACCAAGTGCTCATGCCATAAAGGACAAGATAGACAAGTGAGACTTCATCAAACTGACAAGCTTCTGCAAAGCCAAAGAAACCATCAAGAGAGCAGGGAGACAGACCACAGACTGGGAAAAAATATTTGCCAACTGTATGTCTGACAAAGATCTAACATCTAGGATCTATAAGGAACTCAAACATGCTGAAAAGGA
>CAUYQG010265467.1:0-15550 GCA_963574415.1 Tarsius wallacei
GTCTCACTCTGTCGCCCAGACTGGAGTACAGTGGCTGGGACCACCGCAGCCTCGACCTGCTGGGCTCCAGCGATCCTTCCGCCTCAGCCTTCCAAGTAGCTGGAACTACAGGCGTGCGCTACCACGCCCGGCTAATTTTTGATTTATTGTGGAGATGAGGTCTTGCCAAGTTGCCCAGGTGGGTCTCAAACCTGTGGGCTCAGGCAATTCACTCACCTCAGCCTCCCAAAGTGTGGGATTACAGGCTGAGCCACCGAGCCCAGCTGCACCGTAGTCTTAAAGGACATCCTACTGTTACAGGCTGAAAAGAGGCCATTTTGGTTATATTAAAACAGTCATTTAGAAAAAACTTAGCAATTTGTGTGAAGCTGAGTTGGGCTAAATGTAGAAGCCGTTTGAATTTACAAGGACATTTTTCTTTGTCCCCACTTCACTGTCCTTGGATCTAGTAACTGTTGCTGGTACTGAAGGGAAAACAACCATCTTCAACGAGCCCCGCGATAAGCAGGAGACACACACAAAAAGGCTGCACGTCCCTGGAAAAGCCTCTACGAGACCTAAATAAGAAATGGGCTCTGCTGAAACTTTCTAAAACCCAGAAATGTATCCGTTCCCTTAGTCTCTAAATGACAACTACTTTCTTTCATGCCTTTGTATTAATTTTATGTATAATGCTTAATCACTCCTTGTGAATAAGGAAAAAACTGTAACCCAACTAAAAAGAACACAGCCCCAAATCGTTGGAGGTAATTGTAACTTAGAAAAATGGCAGAATTGATGTAATCTGAGCACCAGTTTGTGACAGTGACTGTTTGGGGTCTAAACACTGATTAAGAAGAAAACCGAGTAATAGCTAACCCACCCAAGATCTACATGTAGACCCTCTAAGAACTGGACATTTTCCCACATTATTTTATAAGTCCGCAAAGTACGCATGCGATGGTGAAACCATCCATTTCACAAATAATGACATGTAGTCATTATTAATCAATACTGGGAAAAGATAAGTAACTGTATGTTTTATTATAAATACTGGATGGAAACACTGCTTAAATGAACCGGTTTTTGGTGGATACACGGCCTGTCCCCTGATCCCAAGGTATCAGAATAAAACTCCTTAACTCTCCCAGCTTTCTGCCTCGTGTATTTAATTAACCACTGTAGTGGGCATCTTTACAGAGAGTCGGGACACCAAGGCCAGAAAGCAGCTTTATTCATGCCGGCACTGGCTCAGTGGATTTGCATCCAGAGGCTGAGCCCCGAGCGCAGGGGGGCATTTCCTTTTATACAATTTTAGCTTCCTTGTCCCCCGATAAGGCTTACTTATTAGTAATATACTGGTTAATTGGGTATTCCATAACTCAAGGTTACAGCAGAGTTACACTTGCATATTACAGATTGGGACCACATTCCTTCTTGATGTGTATCATCCAAGAAAGTTCTTATCTTATGGCGCTAGAAGAACTCTTTCATTATCCTGGGAAGGCTTTTATCTTACTGTACTAAGGGGGCCCCTACTCTGTCCTGGGAAGGCCCTTACCTCGTGAGACTTGGGGAAAGAACTTCCTGCCTCACCATAAGGAAAGTAGACGATTGTTGGATTAGGCCATAACCCTACTTCCTGGGCTGACTGGCACTGGGCTATCTCAGATCACATGATATCCCCGGACCAATCACTGTAGCCCAGGGTTAACAGGCACTGATTGGCTCAGGCTGGACCACACCCCTGAACTGCGTATGGCAAGGGGATTCCCCTGGGAAATAGGTGCATGTTACTAAAGAAATGAGAGCAGTTTTCGGGTATATAGCGCACACACACCAAATATTGCCACACTCCATTTAAGAATGCATCAGTAAGCAGGTATGATGTGGACAGCCATGCAACATTTCTGTTGAAGTTTGGGACTCAAATAGGCCATGTGCCTGATTCAAGTCAGCTAGTAGCTAACCCATCCAAGATAGCAACAAACAGCTAACCCACCCAAGATCTACGTGTAGACTCTCTAAGAACTGGACATTTTCCATATTATTTTATAAGTCCCCAAAGTGTGCACGCGATGGTGAAAGCATTCATTTCACAAATGTTTACTGAGCACACAATGTGTCCAGACCCTGAGTCAAGCACAGGAGATTCAGCAGTGGACAGGACAGGAAAAGCCCCCTTTCTCAAGGAGCTGACATCCTGGTTGAGGGTGACAGATAGTAACCAAGTAAGTGGCCAGGTGCGGTGGCTCAAGCCTGTAATCCCAGGACTTTGGGAGGGGGAGGTGAGAGGGTTACCTGAGCTCAGGGGTTTAAGACCAGCCTGGGCAACTTGGTGAGACCTCGCCTTTACAATAAGTCAAAAAATAAGCTGGGCATGGTGGTGCATATCTGTAGTTCCAGCTACTTGGAAGGCTGAGATGGAAAGACCGCCTGAGCCCAGCAGGTGGAGGATGCTGTGGCCATGAGCATTCCACTGCACTCCAGCCTGGGTGACAGAGTGAGACGCTGACTCAAAAAACTCCCCCAAAACACCCCCTTAAAAAGTAAGGAAGTCAGTGAGGGAACCAGATAATTTCAGGGAGCGACGAGTGTGGTGAAGAAAATAAATCATGGTGGCATGATTGAGAAGGTGGGGAGGAGTCACCTTGGATCAGGAGGCCAGAGAGGAGCTCCTGAGCTGAGCCCTAAATGATGGAAGGAGCTGGCTCTGGGAGGATCTTGGGGAGAGGACTCCAGCAGAACGCAAACCAAGAGCAAGGTGCTCCCACACACTCTAAGTTCACAACCCACTACAGCAGCTTCTCAGATGTTCCTTCCTTTCCCTACTCCTGTGTCTGCCCCTTCTCCATGGGAGTGTTTGTATGTCGCTATGACAGCCAGTGGGCTGCTTGCTTAGGCATCGGACATTGAGCCTGTGAATAACCATAACTCCAAGGCACTGGGTGGCAGGCGGGAGATGTTATGTGAATGAGACATTACCTAGTGATGAAGCGAAAATAGAGTCGGGAGAAATCCTGAAATCTGCAAGAAACCTCTAGTGAGGGGAGTGGAGCCTTTCAGGAAGAGCCCGAAGTCTTAAGGTCTGCAAGAAATCTTCATGACGAGAGATTGAGCACACTTTTGGAAAACTCCAGAACTGCACAGACTAACCCGGCAAGCAAGAAAGGGTAATAAACAGTCGAGGCCTGGGAAAGGGAGGTCAGTAGGACTCCCTTAAAATTCCCCCGGATAGTCCTCTGGGACGGATGTTGGAAGGTTGGGAAAAAGATTCCAGAACCAAGAAGAAGGGAAAAAAGAGGATGATTGGATGTTGTTGTTTTATCTGGACCAAAAAAACTATACATCAGCCATCAGTCTTCAATCAGAGTTTGGTTCTAATAAAGATTGGCCTTGCCCAACTTTAATAATTTATGAAAACAACAAGTCCTCTGTTTCATCTGAGGAAAAAGACTATGCCCTTTGCGGGCTACTACAGACCCTTCCCATGTTCCCCCTTAAAACGGGTAATGTGAAAAGGAAAATAAACAAATAAATAAAAGAATCTGAGCCCCTGGAGAAATGGGAAAAGCCTTGGGATCCCTTTCCTGTATTCCCCCGCCTTATAATCCTCAAGAAGACCAGGAGGGTAGGAGGGGAGAATAGGCAGAAATGAGGATCTATCAGGAATTTGGGAGTCAAAAACCCCCAAGCTCTTGACATATTTACCCTCACTTGAAAAGGGAATTGCAACAATGACAGAAAGATATTAAAAGTTTCAGGATTCAGGAAAAAAAAGTCAAAACTTTCCCCTTAAAGGAAGTCCCACCGGGACAAGGAGAAATTGGTTTTGTGAATGCTCCACTTACCAGTACAGAAGTAAGACATTTTTTAAAAGAAATAAAATCACTCCTAGAGGACCCATTAGAATTGGCTGATCAAGTTAATCAATTCCTTAAACCTAACATACATACTCGGGTAAAACTAATGTCAATTATAAATACTTTGTTTACTGGGAAAAAAATGATTAGGTGAGTGCCTTTGTCCATCTGGGAACAAAATCATCTCCCAGCCCCCGGTGTACAGCCTGATGAACAGAAGTATCCAAATACCAACCCTAGCTGGTACAATAATAACCCAGGAGATAGGGTAAGAATGCAAGACTTGAGGGAACTAATGATTAAGGGCATTCAGAAATCTGCCCCAAGGTCTCAAAATGTCTCTAAGGCTTTTACATTTCAGCAAAAAAGGGAGAAAACTCCCACAGCTTTTTTTTTTTAACGACTCAGGGACCAGATGAGAAAATATTCTGGATTAGATCCAGAAAAGCTTGTAGGACAAGAATTGTTGAAAGTAATCTTTGTTACTAGAAGCTGGCCCTACATTGCTAAAAAGTTACAAAAGCTACAGGGATGAAATGAAAGACCCATTAAAAAGCTGTTGAGAAAAGCACAGAAAGTGTTTGTTAGACGAGAGGAATAAAGACAGAGGCAAAAAGATCAAATTATGATAAGCACTGTCAAAAAAGTGGTTCAGAAACAAAGGAGTGGGAGACCCCCATGGATGGGCTCCAAAAGCCAGAGAGGGCATGCTGGAGAAAGAAGCAACCCTAAGGGGAATGGGACAGGAAATTTTAATACAAAGGGAACTTAAAAAGTTTTATAAGATATTGTAAATTGTGGATTAAATCTTATGCAACTAAAACTAAAGGCTTATATTCTAAACTATTAAAAGCGGCCCCAAACCTTCTTAAGTGAACTGAAGAAAAATTACAAAATTTAAAAAAGCAAAACTTAAAGCAAGACTTAATTACAGCTCCTGTCCTAGCCCTCTTTTTTTTTTTTCTAGAAAAACCGATTGTTAAAAGAATATGTTTTGGCTATTTCCTCTACTTTATCCTCGCTTAGATTGAAAGGGCTCCTTGCTCAAACCCCGGCTCTTGAGTTTACTGTTCACCGGTTCCAACCTGGAGATTAGATGCTGATCAAGTCCTGGAAGGACACTAAGCTCAACCAAGCTGGGAAGGACCCTATCAAGTGCTTCTGACAACTGAGATGGCCATATGGACTGCCAAAAAAGGGTGGATGAGTCATACCCATGTCAAAAAATCACCAAAGAAAGTTACAGTATCAGAGAACACTCCATTAAATGGGAAGTCCCTCAAACTGAGCCACTGAAACTAAAATTCAAGAAAACCTAATGCATTCCTCTGTACCTTTTCTCATAGCACTGCCAGTTAGATTTCTTATCATATGTATGTTTATTGCTTTTATCATTAAATGTATTTGCAAGGACCTTTTAAATCCTGAGCAACCATGGAAACTTTGTTTACCTTAAAGGTATTACTAATTCTAACCACAGTACTAAACAAAAGCAAAGGATGGTTTATTATTAATATCACTAAAAGTAACTCCCCAATAACTATTAAATGTGATGCCTGTTCTGTCCTGTCATGGGAAAGTCTTCACGACCAAAGAAAATTATTTATGGTTGATGGATACCTTTGTCCTGATACCATTGCTGAAGATGGCCTAAAATGTATCAAAACAAAATATGGGTGGTGGGGGGGAGCTGGCCCTTGTGTTAAAAATGGCATAACCTTACTCGCCCCAAATAACCCTTGCCGGGACTGGTCTGGTGTCTTTTGAACCACTCAATTTAAAGAATAGACAGCTCCAGTAAAAAAAGAGAGAAAAAAAACCCTCAAAAATAAAATTCAACTTTTAAGAGGGGCTCCTCCTCCTAGTTGTCAACATTTACAATGTAACCTGTTGTTATTAACAATAACCCCATCTCAACTTATAGACAGAGATCATGTGATACCTCGGAAATACAGGTTAGGAGCAGCCATATCTGGAAAGGACCCTCTAGGTAAATCTTGGATAAGATTAATTGCAACATCTCCAGCATCTTCACTGTCCATCAATACTACCCCAACCCCTAATCCAAATCCTTTACAGCTTTGGGAATTGAACCAAACCAACCTCAAGAATGGTGCCGGCAAGGTAATGATTATGAAAGTAACAGACTTAAGACAAACTTTAGAGGTTGAAACAGGAGACGGGGACACAAATGCCTGGGCTGAATAGATAAAATATACAGTAACAAGCCTTAACAAAAGTGTTTGTTATGCTTGTGTCATGGGTAGGCCACAGGCTCAAATAGTCCCATTCCCTATTAACTGGGACTCAGACCCCAAAGGAATAAGTTGTCTGTTGGCTCTATATCAAGATAAGGCCCCATGGGGGAATGAGACTTGCCGCAGTCTCTCCCTGATCTGCCTGTACAGACGTCAGATCCAAAGGTGTATCCTTCCCTCTCCATAGGTAAGGCGAATCACTCCTCTTGTCTCTCCAGGCAACAGGACAGTTTCACTGCTCCTATGCGGCTTCTGCAAACCTGTACCTTGATGTCTGTGAGTCAATGGAAGGCAACACCTCAAACTTTAACATTCCTCGAGCGGATGTTTGGTGGGATTGTGGAGGTAGGACAGTTCGAGCCCTGTTGCCACCCAAATGGGTGGGAACCTGTGCTTTGGTTTGGTTGGCTATTCCGTTCACCCTGGTGTTTCAAAACCCACTAATAACTACTAAAAGAGTCAAACGATCATTACCTGAACCATCAGTACCCGGCTCATTTGACTCCAAGAAGTATCTAAATGCTATAGGAGTCCCTAGAAAAGTTCCTAATAAATTCAAAGCTCGAAATCAAACAGCTCTAGAATTTAAATCTCTCTTTTGTTGGGTCACTATAAATAAGAATGTAAACCGAATCAATTATGTATATATTATAAGCAACAAAAATTTATTGACCATACCAATGATGCTATTAAAAAATTGCTGAACAATGAAATGCTATTAATAAAATGACATAAAAATATCGTATGGCCTTTGACATGATGCTAGTGGGAAAAGGGGAGTATATGTCAGGCTAGAAGGACAATGCTGTACTTCCCCCAAACTGGTTGGGATCTTGTGTGTCAGGGTTTATCTGACTCTCCTTTTCCTGCTCCCACTTGCCAGAGGGGAGCACTTGGAAGTCCAAGTATACAAGAGTTGGGACACCCAAAGAAAACAGCGTGCCTTACAAATTGGCAACTGGAAAAATGATGAGTGACCCCCTAAATGTATTATCCAATACTATGGGCCAGCTGGACATAAAAACCTGGGCAAAGAATGGGACTTGGGGCTATCGGGCCCCCATTTGCATGCTAAACGGCATAATTCGATTACAGATGGTTGTTGAAATTATAACTAATGAAACTGCAAAGTCCCTTAACACGCTAGCCAAACTGCAAACCAAGACACGCAACACTATGTATCAAAATCGAGCCTTAGACTACTTGCTTGCTTCTGTAAGAGGAGTTTGTGGAAAATTTAACCTGAACAACTGCTGCTGGCAGATAGGTGATACAGGAAGAGTCAGAAAAAAATCACGGACCAGATTTAAAAAATTGCTCAGATCCCAGTCCAGACCTGGAAAGGCTGGGGCCCCGGGAAATTGTTGGGGGATGGCTCTCAACTTTTGGAAAATTTAAAACCCTCATAGGTATTCTATTTATAATTTTGGAAATATGCCTAATTCTTCACTGTCTAGCCCCCTTTGTCATAAGGTCTGCCTCCAACCTCGTTGAAGCCATGATCAAAAGGAAAAACGGCAGCACATGTAATGATGTTGTGGAAATACCAGCCCTTAAGCCAAGATGACACTGTTTGGCTCTAAAGGGCCCGAGCATCAAAGGGGGGAACGAGGCAGGGGTCCTTCTAAAACAAAGAAATAAGGGCCTTCCCAGAACAGAAAAAGAATGTGTTAGAGAGAAAATGATGTGGTGTAGCCAGTGTCTAAGTGTGCATGAGTAACCCAGTTACAACCCTGTGCCACAGAATACCCAATCAAAAATGAAGGTTGCCATAGAAGGGAGACAAAGGGGCTAAAATGTCATATAAGGCAGTGCCCTGTTGCGTTTTGGGTTCAGCCTTTGGATGTGAATCCGCTGGACCAATGCTGGCACCAATAAATGCTGCTTCCTGGCAAAAAAGCCTCAGTGTCTCATCTCTCTGTAAAGGATCCTGCCACAACTTGAGGATGAATGTCTCGTTCTCCTTGGCTGATCACCCAAATAGATTCTTCCCTGGCAATACTCATCTCAGGAATTGGCTTTCTGTGCAGTGAGCTACACAGAACCACAGCTGAACACCGGGTGTTTCAGTAACAGCCATCCCAGTTGGTAATTTGTATTTCTTCATCTTTCCTTTCAGCAAATGGAGGGGTGCAAATTCTGGAACTCCATCCCTTTACTACACAAGTTCCTTCAAGTTCTGGGGGTTTGTCCTTTGGATGCTATTCATCCATTCATTTGCTCGCTCACTCATTCATTCCACAAATAGTTATGAAGTGTCTGCTACATGTCTGGCACTGTTCTGGGCATGACAAATACAGCTATGAGCAAAACAGACAGAAAAGAAAAATCACTGTCCTTGTGCAGTTGCATCCCAATGTAGAGAGGTAAATGCTGACACACGAGTCAGTGAAGGTACAGCATGTCAGCTTCTGGTCGGTGGGGATGTGAGCAGGGAGTGTGGAGGGTGTACTATTTAATTTAATTTAATTTATTTTTGAGTTGGAGTCTCACTCCATTGCCCAGGCTGGAGTGCAGTGGCACACTCAAAGCCACCCCAGCGTTGACCTGCTGGGCCCCAGTGATCCTTCTGCCTCAGCCTTTTAAGTAGCCGGAACTACAGGTGTGCACTACCATGCCCAGCTAATTTTTGCTTTATAGTAGAGATGAGGTCTCACCAAGTTGCCCGGGCTACTCTTGAACCCGTGGGCTCAGGCAAGCCTCTTGCCTCGGCTTCCCAAAGTGCTGGGATTACAGGCTGAACCACCAAGCCTGGTCGTAGGTGTGCTATTTTAAAAGGGGATCAGGGAGGCCTCCCTGAGACAGAGATATTGAAAGAGAACAGGCCTGAGACTATCTTGAAGACAAGTGTTCCCAGCAAAGGAAATGGCCGTGTAACGGCCCTGGGGTGGGCATAGACCTGGTGTAGTGAGATGTAGTGAGGAGGTCAGTGTGGTTGGAGAGGAGAGAGAGGGGCAGGGGTTGAGGGGCAGGAGGAATCAGATGGGTGAGAAGGATGGAGTCAGGCAGGGACCAAAGGCTTCTACTCTGAGCGGGTGGGAGCAGAAGCAGGTTTTGACCAGAGAATCAACAGGATCTGACTCATCTTCCGTAGTTGGCTCAGTCAAACTCATTCCTTTATCAAGACTGGGCCACCCCAGAGGCCCGTGGCTGAGGGCTGACACAGCCCTGCCTGGCACCCTCATGGCTGGGCGGCCCAGGGCCTGCTCTGCCCGGGCTTCTCCTCAGTGGCGTTTCACACGTGTGTCCCCTCCTGAGTTGGCTTATTTGCGAGCCTCATTACACCTCAGCACGGAGAAGGAGGTTCAGCAAATGACTCATAAAACATCTTCTTAAAGGTTAACAGTCACTGTTGTGGGAAGAAAGGGCCACTGAGCCGGGATGCTCTCTTTGATGATGTGGATTTTTCAATTAAGTGACAATAAAGAGTCTTCACGGGGACCTGATCTGATTACCAAGCAGCCAAGGAGGGCTTGGGTCTTGGAAGCTGAAACCACCAGCCTCACGTGAGCTACATGTGCTTTAAAGAAGTTGACAGATAATAATTGTACCTATTCATGGGATACATCATGATGTTTCGGTACACATAATGCATAGTGATCAGATCAGGGCAATTAACATATGATTACCTCAAACATTTATGATATCCTTGCATTGGGGACATTAAATATCCTAACTATTTGAAGCTATATATTATTGCCAGTTTACAGTCATCCCACAGTGCTGTAGAACACTAGAGCTCACTTCTCCCATCTAGCTATAATTTTGTATTCTCTAACAAATCTCTCCCTAAGCTTCACTTCCCCTACCCTTCCCAGCCTCTAGAATCTTCTGTTCTACTTTTTACTTCTGTGAGGTCAACTTTTTAATGCTTCCATGTATGAGTGGGAACATGCAGATTTTAACCTTCTGTTCCTGGTTTATTTCACTTAATATAATGTCCTTCAGTTTCATCTATGTTGCCATGAATAACAGGATTTAATTCTTTTTTTAGGGTTGAATATTATTTCCTGTTGTATGTATACCACATTTTCATCCTTCATTCATCTCCTGCTGAACATCTAGGCTGATTCCATATCTTGGCTCTTTGGTACATGAGGGGGAACCCAACAAAAACCAGAATGACTTTTTTGGAGGGTGGGTGCCTTGTAGTACAGATTTCCCCGCTAGGTAAGTGTTCTAGGAACCCACGGGAATCAGTGTACCAGCTAGCATTGTTGTGAGGGCCCGCCTTTGGCTTCAGTGAATTTTTTTTGGAGATTCTTTTGACGCGTTTGCCCGTTTCATGATGGGTGACTGATGAGTACACCTGCCCACGTTGTGCTGAATGTTCAGCAGTTTCTGACCAAAAACTGACCCCTGTGCCCCACCCTCCCTAGTCACCCGATCTTGCCTTGAGAGAATTTTTGTTTCTTCGAACGAAAAAGGTTCTCAAAGGGAAATGTTTGGCCGATGTGGAAGAGGTGAAACAAAAAATGGCAGAAGCACTAAAAGGCATCAGCATTGATGAGTTCAAAAACTGTTTTCAGCCATGGAAAAACACATCTCAATAGGCATGTTGCATCAAATGGAGAGGACTTTGGAGGTGACTGCAGTTCAAACATGTAAGAAGAAATACACAATTTTTGTAAAGAAATTCCTGGTTTTTGGGGGGTCCCCCTTGTAATTTCTTTTCCTTTGGATAAATTCCCAGTAGTGGGGTTGCTGGATCATACAGTAGTCCTATCTGTAGTTTTTGAGGAACCTCCATACTGTTCTCCATAGAGGCTGTACTAGTTTACATTTCTACCAACAGTGTATAAGAGCTCCCCTTTCTCCACATCCTCACCAATGTTTGTTATTTTTTTGTCTTTTTGATACTAGCCATCCTAACTGGGGGAAGATGACACTTTACTGCAGTTTTGATTTGCATTTCCCTGACGATTCGTGATGTTGAGCATTTTTTCATGTATTTGTTGGCCATTTATATGTCTTCTTTTGAGAAATGTCTGTACAGATCATTTGCCCGTTTTAAAATGGGATTGTTTGCATTTATGCCATTGAGATGTTTGAATTCCTTGTATAATATTCTGGAGAATGAGTAGTTTGCAGATGAGTAGTTTACAAATATTTTCTCTCATTCTGTAGGTCATCTTTTCACTCTGTTGATTGTTTCCTTTGCTGAGCAGACACTTTTTAGTTTGATACAGGCCTATTTGTTTATTTCTGCTTTTGTTGCCGTGCTTTCGAGGTCTTATTAAAAATATATTTTTCTAGATCAATGTCTTGAAGCATTTTCCCTATGTTTTCTTCTAGTAGTTTTATCTTTTTGGTCTTTGACCCATTTTGAACTGATTTTTGTATTTGGTGAGAGATAGGGCTCTAGTTTCATTCTTCTGCATATGGCTCTCCAGTTTTCCCAGCACCACATATTGAAGAGGATGTCCTTTCAGTGCTTTTGGCAACTTTGTCAAAAATCAGTTTGCTATAGATATGTGGATTAAGTTCTAGTTTCTCTACTCTGCTCCATTGGTCTATGTAGCTGCTTCTATGCCAGTACCATGCCATTTTGGTTATTATAACTTTGAAGTAGATTTTGAGGTCTTGTAGTGAGATACATCCAGCTTTGTTCTTTTTGCTCAAAATTGCCTTGGCTATTTTGGGCCTTTAGTAGCTCCATAGAAATTTCAGGATTTTATTTTCTATTTCTGTGAAGAATGTCCTTGGTATTTTGATAGGGATTGCACTGAATCTGTAGATTTCTTTGTGTAGTGCTGCCATTTTAATGACACTAATTCTTCCAGTCTATGAGAATGGGATGTCTTCCATTTGTTTGTATCCTCTTAAGTTTCCTTTATAAATATTTTATAGTTTTCCTTGTAGAAATCTTTCACTGCCTTGGTTACATTTATTTCTAGGTACTTTATTTAATTTTTATGGTTATTGCAAATGAGATTGCCTTCTCAATTTCTTTTTCAACTAGTTCTTTGTGTACAGAAATGCTCCTGTTTTTGCATATTAATTTTGTATCCTGCAATATTACTGAATTTGTTTATCAGTTCTAAGAGGTATTTTTTTTTGGTAGAGTCCAGGTTTTTCTACATTAAGATCATGTCATCTGCAAATAGGGACAGGTTGACTGAATCCTTTCCAATTTGGATGCCCTTGCTTTCTTTCTCTTGTCTAGTTGCTCTGGCTAGTACTTCTAATGCTACGTTGAATAAGAGTGGTGAGTGTGGGCATCTTTGTTTTGTTCCAGTTCTCAGAGGAAAACCTTTTGACTTATCCACTTTCAGCAAGATGTTAACTGTGGGCTTGTCACATAGGGCAAGCCCACTATGTTGAGGCACTTTCCTTCTATACCTAATTTATTGAGTTTTTATCATGAAGTGATGTTGGATTTTATCAAAAGATTTTTCTGCATCTATTGAGATGATCATATGACTTTTGTCTTTCATCCTATTGATGTTATATATGATGCTTATTGATTTACATATATTAAACCATCCTTGCATTTCTGGGATAAATCCCACTTGGTTATGGTATATTATCTTTTTGATGTGTTATTGGATTAAGTTTGCTTGTATTTGGTATGGAATTTTGTGTCTATGTTCATCAGTGTTATTGGTCCACAGTTTTCTTGTTGTTGTTTTTCTTATTGTGTCGTTGTCTAGCTCTAGTGATCAGAGTGATCAGAGTGATAGAATGAGTTAGGAATAGTTCCTTCTGCTTCAATTTTTTTGGAATGGTTTGAGAAAAATTGGTGTTAATTATTTTTTAAAAGTAGGGTAGAGGGCCAGGCACGGTGGCTCATGCCTATAATCCCAGCACTTTGGGAGGCTGAGGTGAGAGGATTGCCTGAGCCCATGGGTTTGAGGCCAGCCTGGGCAACTTGGCGAGACCTCATCTCTACAATAAATTAAAGAATTAGCCAGGCGTGGTGGCGCATGTCTGTAGTTCCAGCTACTTGGAAGACTGAGGTGGAAGGATCTCCTGAGCCCAGAGGGTTGAGGCTGTGGTGGCCACAAGTGTGCCACTGCACTCCAGCCTGGGTGACAGAGTGAGACTCTGACTCAAAAAAAAAAAAGAAAAAAAAAAGTTAGGTAGAATGCAATGGTGAAGCCATCCATTCCTAAACTTCTTTATTAGAAGACTTTTTATTACTGATTCAATCGGTTACTTGTTATTGATGTGTTTTGGTTTTCTATTTCTTCTTAGTTCAGTCTTGGTAGGGGGTGTGTGTCCAGGAATTTACCCATTTCCTCCAGGTTTTTGAACTTCTTGATTTGTAGTTGTTCCTAGTAGTCTCTAATGATCCTTTGTTTTTCTATGGTATCTTTTTTTCTTTTAGTCTGGTTAGATGTTTATTGATTTTTTTTTCAGTTGAGGTCTTACTCTGTCACCCTGGTGGGAGTGCAGTGGCAAGATCACAACTCACTGCAGTCTCAGGCTCTTGGGCTCAAGCAATCCTCCCACCTCAGCCTCTCAAGTAGCTAAGACTACAGGTATGCACCACACTCAGCTACTTTTTTTATTTCTTGAAGATATGAGGTCTCAGATGTTGTCTAGGCTGGTCCTGAACTTCTGGGCTCAAGCACTCCTCCTCCCACCTTGGTCTCTCAAATTTGCTGAGACTTCGGGGCGAGATACTGAGTCTGGCTTTGATTTTGTTTCTTTTTTAAAAGACCAACTTTTTGTTTCGTTGCTTTTGTATTTTTTTAAGTCTCAATTTCATTTACTTATGCTCTCCTCTTGATTCTCCAGCCAAATCTTAGCAGTTTATTTGTTGCCTTGGTCCTTTCTTGTGGAGAGGGAATGAAGTGCTAGGCTTCTCTAGTTAACCATCTTGCTGATGTCCTACAAGTACTTTTGTATGAGCTACTCCTAGGAAGAGAGTAGTGGGTCAGGTGGTCCCGAGTTCTCCTTCCTGTTTGACATGAGTTTCCTGCTCAGCATGAGTGAGCTCTGTGTGGAGGACCCCAGGGTCTGACCAGACAGTACCTTCTGAGGGGCAGGGAGAATCTCTGATTCTATCTCACTCCAGGCCATGGCAGGTGTACAGATAAGCTAGATGACACGGGCCCTGCTCAAGGCCCTGGGACTAGGAGGGAAGTCAGCTGGAGAGCTTTCCCAGGTTACACCTCTCCTGACTCACACAGCATTTCCAGGAGAGAGAGAGCTACAGTGTCTGTATGTCCATCATGATGAACATCAGCAGCTGCCATGACTACAGCCCCCAAAGCTCTGAGGGGACACACAAGAATCCTTTCTTGCTCCTGTCACAGTCTCACCGGCTGGGGTTGCTCTCCTGACAGTATCTCCTCCATGTGGTGACTCGGGGATTCAGGCTTCTTCAGTCTTGTGATGCCGCCATCTCCAGCGTGTGGGTCCAAGGTCACTATGTGAGCGGACAAGAGACCAGAGGCACCTGTGGGGGCTTCGTGGTCCAGCCTGGCACTCATTCTCTTGGCCAGAAGCTGGGGACATGACCCTGAGACTCCTGCCAGGAGGCTGGGAAGTGCGACCTCCCTGCGCCCAGGAAGAGGTGATGGGGGTGGTGAGTAGAGGGCAGCCCCGCCACCCCTGGTGAGATGGCAGCTGCAGCTTTGGGACCAAGTAGGTTATTCACCCAATGGACTCTGTAATTGTGAGCAGACCCAGTTACTGGCGCTGGGGACCTGGCTGTGTGCAAGACAGACATGGCTTTGACCTGTGGAACGCCCATTCCAGTGGGAGAGACGATCACCTAATAAACAGAACAGACCTTGGCCCCAGTATGAGTCATGGACAAGGGCAGGAGGAAGGTTAAGGAGGCAGGGCTGGAGAGTGCTGGATGTGCAGAGATCAGGTAGGCCCAGGGAGGCAGGGACGTCAGGCTTGCTGGCAGGACTCAGGGTTCATTTTGGGCCCATGGGAGGCTCTTGGGGGCTGAGAGCTGGCAGGGGTGCCACTGGTTCCCACCACTGGTTCTCCTCCCTGGCTGCTGTGAGGAGAAAGGCTAGGGTGGAGGCCGACACGCCTCGCCTCGTGAGCCGTCAGGGTAGGACAGGGTGGCGGAAGTGGGGGCGGAGCTCTGAGTCACCAGGGCTCAGCTCCAGAGGAAGCAGGTGGGGCTGGGTGTAGGGAGGGACCTGGCAGGAAATGGCCCTGGGGGGTGTTGCTTATCATTGCCCTCTCTGGAACCTGCAGCTCAGGGATGTCTCCTTGGCGTCGGAGGCCTTGATTCCGAAGGGCTTTCCTCCCCGTATCTGTAAACTGGGGCTCATCTGGGCATCTGGCTGTACAGAAAGGATCTGATAAGTGGAGTGTAAATAAGTGAATGAATGAGCAAAGAAATGAATAGCTGATCTGATTCTCAGTAGAGGTGGAGGCAAATTATGGTCATGCTGACCCAGGAGAATATTCAAGAGAAACTGCCTGTTCCTGAGGACATGGGCAGGCCACTTCCTCTCGGCTCAGTTTCCCTGTTGG
>CAUYQG010265473.1:0-51503 GCA_963574415.1 Tarsius wallacei
TGCGCTACCATGCCCGGCTAATTTTTTGATTTATTGTAGAGATGAGGTCTCGCCAAGTTGCCCAGGCGGGTCTCGAACCCGCGGGCTCAGGCAATCCACTCACCTCAGCCTCCCAAGGCATGGGATTACAGGCTGAGCCACTGAGCCCGCCTATACATCTTTAAAATTAAAGAAACAGAAATGATTTCTTTGGGGGAGAGAAAACCTTATACAAGGGTGAAATCATACCTGACCAATTTATCAGAGCTTGGCATGCAGGTGAGTAGCCCTTGTGGATATCATTTATATGGACTTTCGACAAAGCTTTGTCTTACCAATGGCCACTACAAAATGCTGACTTTCTGTGAAATTGGTGGGGATATAAAGTCATAAAGAGGGAATTAGTTTAGGGTCAACACCTCCAGAGTTGTGCAACACAGTGGCCCAGGGAGAATAAAAATCTCCAGGGTTACCCAAACCATGAAATTCTTTGGTACTTATTCATCAAATCAGTGGATAGAAATTTAATGGGATCTGTAAGTAACATGGAAACATTGAGTTGTTCCTTAATAGCAATAATGGCAATTCTAACAATCACAATCATTTAACTAGTGCCTACTCTGTGCACAGACCCTGTGCCAGGTGTCATGGGTAATGCTAACCCTTATGAGAGCCCTGGAAGTTAGAGATAATATTGCTACTTTATAGACCAGGAAACTGGAGCTTGGAGAGAGCTCCAGGATTGCTGATCTTACGACAGTGTCCAAGTCTGTTCAGGCTGCCATAACATAGTACCACAGACAGGGTGGCTTCCACAACAGGTGCTTGTCAAATAGTCCTGGAATCTATAAGTCCAAGATCATGGCGTGGAAAGGCTTGGTTTCTTCTGAGGCCTCTCTCCTTGGCTGGCAGGTGGCTGTCTTCTCACTGTGTCCTCACATGGGTTTTCCTCTACGTGTAAATCCCTGGTGTTTTTCTATGTGTCAAAATTTTTTCTTGTAAGGACACCAGTCAGATTGGATTAGAGCCTGTCCTAAAGACCACATTTTAACATAATCAGTATTTGGTCTGTCTCCAAATACTGTCACATTCTGAGTTAGTGGGTCTGAGTTACTGGGGGCCAGGACTTCAACCTATAAATCAGGGAGGGAGATACAATTCAACCCATAACAGACAGCAAGTAGGGTAAACTAAGGGGAAAGATAGGACTAAGGAGGTCATTGAGTCCTGTTAGATGCTCTCTCAGTACCAGGGAAGGTGCATTTTCATAATGCCAGGCCTGGGGAGGAGGGAAGTGGAAGAGAAAGGGCGAACCTTAGCTACAAGGACAGAGAGCATCTCTCTCTCCTTCCTTCCCACACTCCCCCACCTTCTATCCCGAATTAACTCGTAAGTCTGTTCCATAAGTCAAAAATAGTGAGTTGTTCTATTAATCCCTGCACCCTAGGATCTAAAATTCAGAGTTATAATGAGAGACCCGTCCACTGCCTGCCACCCGCCACACACCAGGGCCAACTCGGAGCTGATGGGAAGCCGCTCCAAACACAACACCATTCCATAGCACATAGTTGAGGTGCAGCATGTGGAATGGGGTTGAGGTTACTTGAATTCTTTTCGAGGCTGAGATCTGTGCAACCCTAGGCCCCCAAAGCCCTCTCTCTGAATTCAATTTGTAGCAAAGTAAACAATTTGTAGCAAGTAAACAGCATGTTCATTGTGGCTGTGTTCTGGGGACAGGGCTTCAAAGAGGCCTTTTGTTCTAAGCGATATTTTAAAATTCTTCATTAGCTATAAAAAGTTATTTTAAAAACTCTTTCCCAGATACCCAAATACCTCTTCTGTGAAAAAAAAAAGCCCACAAAACTTATGAATAACAGGGAATGGTCATTTGTGGCCTAGACTTTGAGTCTGGTTAAGTCAACGGGGTGTCGAGTCCCGTGTGAGGCTTAGAGAGACACTGAAGACAAGGGAGCTAAGGCTTCTTAAAAGATGGTGCTTACAGGGTGTTGGGGACAGGAGAAATGATGATTAGCAAACTGCAAATGTCTGCAGTGGGCTGTGGAATCCTGCAATACATGCACTATTGATTAGGGAAAACTAGAATAAGAAAAGGCCACAGCCTTGCTTGACTCTAGGGGTATCCTTCACCCTTGTTATTTATCCAGGTTGAAGTGCAATTGGTGCCCCTGCAAGGAGTAAATCTGAGGGTAAACCTGTACTGGGCACAGAAAAAAGCCCTAGAATAAGAAGCAGGGCCTGGGCTGGGTGCCTTGTGGAGGAGTTAGGACTTGAATAGGGACTTGAGGAGTTTAGGCAGGGGAGTCTATTTTCCCAGTGCCCCCACTAGGGGCAGAGGAGAATCCCCAGCATGTGTATTACCAAACCACCAATATGATTGCAAAGGCTCCCCAAGAGCCTCATGAGAGCAACAGCTTGTAAGCAGCAGCCTGTCCCCCAGTACCCATGCTGTCCCTATGGCCGGCCTTTCCAGAGTGCAAGGTCACTGGGGACCTTGAAGAAGCCTAGCCATGGAATATCTGTATCTCCATGAACATGCCCAGTTAGTTCTGAGGAACTCATGAGAAGCTTTCACTGCCTACGGACTGGTCAAGACTAGAGAAACACTGAAGTCCCCTAAGTTATATCCCTCCATATATAAATGAGAAAACTGAGGCCAAGACAAGGTGGCCAACACCCAAGGCCCTACATGAAGTTAGGGGCAGAGCTAGGTGAACCTCCCTCCTCCAAAGCATTGTTGGATGCATTGGACAGTGAAAATTGCAACCCTTAATCCAGTGGCATTTACTCTTATAATACTTGACCTGCATCAGTGCATAGGCTGTTATATCAGATCTTTTCCTAGGCACAGGTTTTGGCAGGGGAGAAGGGAAGACCCTAAGCTGTTCTTATTGGTATATGCATGTGTGTGTACGTGTGTATGTACGTGTGTTTGTACGTGTGTGTGTGTATGTGGCCAACCAGGAGGAAGATGGGCAAGAGTTAGGAGAAGGGCAGAGAGGAGCCAAAGACAAGTTTGCACACGACACAATATTGCCTCCATCTGGCCTGGCTTGGATGGTTTGACTGACTCTGATATTATCCAGAAGATGGAGGATGCTAACCAAAGACTCCTCCAGATGCTCTGAAGTTGTCCTTCCAAACATATTCCTTGGCTCTCTGAGAGAAACACAAGTAATTGATGACACCCCCTGCCCCCACCCCGTCTTCTCTACATTCTATTCTCTCAAGCCCCTGACAGATAGATGTGCTTGTTTGGAGACTCATTCATTCCAGGCTCCACAACAATCTCAGACATGACAAACACAGCATGGTCGCATTCATCCGTGGTCACCTGGTCCTCATTAGGGCCATCAGAGGAACTCGGTGCCTAGCTTTGTGATGAACGTTTCCTCCTCCACGTGACCTCGAAAGCACCCAGCAGCCTTTTGTTGTTTGCTTGAAAGCCTTGGGGGCCTCTGCCAGACTCGGCTCAACGTTTTCCACATGACTGATGGCATTCAAATCTTCGCAATCCCAATAGGCAGATTTCTTGACTGGCTTTGTTTCTTGTTGGTTCAGGTGGAATAGTGAGGCTGTTTCTGCCAGGAATGTCAGTGTGTGGCTGGGAGGTTGGTGTTTTTTCATAAGGAAGCAGGGAAGCAGATATTTAGGTGACTAGAGGCGTAGGGGCCTGGGTGCCCAGTGCCAGTAGTCAGAACGGTTGCTTCGGTACTTCTCACTCTTAGTGAGACAGAGATGTGTGCCTTAGGGATAGGAAGGGCCAACAGAAGGGCTCTTCCTGGGGTTATTGTGAATCCCGGATGCTCACCAACCAGGCTGATGTCAAGCTCTGCTTCATGCCATCTCCTAAAGCCATACGGGGGTTGGGGGTGGGTGGGGTACGGGGTGCTCTGGAATTTGTCTTTCGTGTCTGCAGCTGTGAGAATAGCTTGGCCTCAGTTCAAAGCCTTTTCTCCCATTTTTCTTTTGCTTAATTGGGACATTTCCGAAACCAAATATATTCCACGAGTCCTCAGAGTCTCTATGGCTGGTCTTCCCGGAGTGCAAGATCACTGGGGAACTTGAAGGAGCCTAGCTCAGAGTCAGGGGGTAATTCAATATTCAAATTCTGGTCTTTCCATTGTGTGATGACCAGAAGCAGCTGAAACACACAATTTTGCAAAATATTATGCTCTGGCCATTTCCCTAATTATCTCTTTCAACTGTAACATCTTTAAATCCTATCCTTACCTAGGTGTTTGAGGCCCACGTGCATTCTCAGAATTCTTAAGATAATTTTCATTCTTGATGCACCAGAATCATTAGGCAAAATTGCTTTTTCTTAGGGTGTTTTGTTCTACTGTACTTTGACATGGATTCCAAAGTCTGTATCTTACCGGAGACAGGCAATTGTAATTATTATTTTGAAATGGACACATTGCCAAGCTCTGGAACAGAGCCTAAAGATAAACATGGGTACTTGGGGTCCTTGAAATCCACACTGGACAGCTTGCTTGGTCCTTGCAGGCACATTTGGTCAGTGCCAGACTAAACAGAAAGCTAGCACTCCCCTCCCCGAGTCGGCACTTTGGGACTTTTGTCAACTGGGCAGGAGTGCAAATCCTTGAAGATATTCTCCATGGAGAGCCTGTTTCTTTATGTCCTTTGGCTCGAACATTGGCCAGTGTTGGCAGTGTGGCCTTCAGCTTCCCTAGGGTGCCTTGACATTTCCTCATATGGGCCTCTGGGGTCTTTGCTCCAACTCTGCTGTGTACCTCAGGGAGCAGGAAGGAGGGATGACCCATGGTCTTGTTTCTCAGTCTCTGGAATTAGGAAGATGCTCTGTAGTTAGGAAGAGTCCCAAGTCCCAGGCCTTGGCCAGTTCCTGACCGGGCAGGTAGCGGGGGAGTCAGGAGGTGGGTTTTGGAGTGGTGAGGAGAGGAGCAGAGATGGCAAGAAAGCAAGCAAGAAGGGTATATTTATTGCTTTGTGCTGAAGGTGTTACCTGGTGTCACTCAGGGTCACTGAGCACCTGGGAGATCGTACTCTTATGCCAGTCAGGTGCCCTCAGACATGCAAATTCATCAGCCCTCAGCCTCACAAGGTGATTGGAAACCTTATTTTGTCCGATATGATGGCATTCTAGCCTCTACTGAACATCACTCACAATCCTCCTGAGCTGCCCCCTGGCAGATCCTGGCACTGCAGGTCCCGGATGTGGCACCCTCCACAGCTATTTCCGCAGGGATGCCTCCCTTTTCCTGCCAGCTGTATGTGCTGCTGGCTTTTAAAACTTTCTACATCTCCACCTCTCATCTCTTACCTGAAAGACACCAGAGAAGGGGGGCCCCCTCCCCCTCTGAGAGTTCCCACTTTAAATTTTTTTCCTTGGTTTTTAGCCTCAAGCAATCCCTTGTTCCACTTGGGTGACACTGCTTCAAGGTGGCCTGTCTTTGGGCATGTTCTCCGTTGTCTTTGGAAAGCAAACCCAAGAGATGAGTCATTACAAATACAGAACCTGAGTCCAATACAGAACGTGCTCCTCAGAATAAGAGAATTCTCACTTTCAGTGGGGCTGGTGAGGATGTGGGAGACAGATGTGTGGAGGGTGGGTGCCAGGAGAAGGAAAGGAATCTAGGTTGGGTGAGGGGAGGCCAAATGACCCATCATATCTCAGAAGAACTTCTGCTGGGTAACCTCAGGCTACCTTCCTCTGATACGGTTGAGGTAGGAGACAGTTAGGTTGATGAAGACAATGTGCATGATTTTCTCCCCATCTCATCACTTCCTCTGAGAACCAGCAGAGAGCAAAAGAGCAAAGACCCAGAGGCTTGACTGGGCAGGGGACTCTACCCTTCTCGAGGGCAGGAACCAAGCCTTATTTATCTTGGCACTTCAGTGCCAAGCACAGTCCAAGCTCAAAGTCAAGGCACGAGAAGTGCCAGACTGGTCTGAAGGTTTTCAGGCTGGTCAGGGCTCTGTGTAAGAGGCAGAGCTAAAGGAGCAAGCCAGGTCCAGGGTCATGTGTGTCTTTACATACTGGGCTAAGAGGGCCCATAGACAGCCAAAAATCATGAAAAAGCATTACCACATTTTTCTTCATCAAAATTTTAAAATAAATAAATAAAAGAATTTTAAAATAAAATACTTGTTATTTTAAAATTCTCATAGTACTCATCAGAACAATACAAAGATTTAACCAGAATAAGTTGTATCTCCCTTCAGACTCTTCACTCTCTCCCCCAATTTTCTTTATCCTTAGAATGCTAAGATTTCACCAAGTTATGTCTAGGTGTGTGCCTTTGAAATAATAATTGTGTCTGGGGCTTGGGCCTTTTAATCTGCAGTCTTAAGTCTTGTGTCAGGTCATGGAAATTTTCCTCTGTTATTTGTTTAAATATTACTTTTTCCTCATCTGTTTCTCTCTCTCTCCCCCTCTGGAACTTTTATTATTTGAATGTCATGTCTCCCGCTTTGTCCTTTAAGTCTCTTACTGTTCCCTCCTGGTTTCCATCTTTGTGTTTTTATATTGAGTTATTTCCTTCACTTGATCTTGTAAACCTCTAATTCACTACTCAACAATAATCATTCTCTTTTCAGTCTATTTTTTGGGTTTTTAAAATAAAAAATAGTTTTCTTTTAGCTCCAGGAAGTCTGTTTCTCAGACTCAAATTGTGCCTTCTTGAGCATTCTATTCACTTGTGTTTTCCAAGCCTCTTTCACACCAGTGGGGGCTGCCTATGACGGAGGCTCGGTCTTTCTCCCCCTCATCACAGAGACCTTTAATGCTCATGATTTTGCAGCCCACTGGTAGGCAGATAAAGATGTGAACATTCATCAGGCAGCGGCAACACCAGCAGACAGGGAAGGGCACAGAAGTTTCTACTTTTCAGAGTCAGCACTGGTCAACCACTTCTCTGAGCAGGACATCTTCTCTGCTTTGGGTTCTTCCTGGGATCAAGGTCGAGGTATTGAAGAAGATAGGGGAGAGGGAATTATGAGCAAAGGTGGGAGAGGAATACAGCTTTTTCTGAGCCTGCAGGACTGGCAGGCAGAGGTTATAAATATAGACCCTCTGCATTTGTCAGTTTGTTCATTGGGGGATTTCATGGCCAATGATAAAGATGGGCTCAAGATGGTCATTTGAATGTTTCTTCTTATTCAAAGAGAAACAACCATGAGAGAATTGCTTTCAACATCCCAAGGTCTTCATCCCTCACGGTCAACCTAAGCAATCGATTGTGTGAGCTTCTCTCTGTCTAACACTGTGTCACGTATTGTGGGCAGCCAAGGAGGATCAGAGGCAGAGATCCCACCCCGACATGCTTTCCCTATCCTTCAAGGACGGATTTAGTTACCACCTCTTGAATACTCCTTCATCTAAACCACCATGATGCTGTCACTCTGCTTGCTCTGTCTTTGGGCCTCTACGGTTGCCTGGGGTGGGTGGGTGGGGTAGCTCTTCCATGCAAGTAGTGGTACAAGGGGCTCAGCACCAAGGCCTTACTTTCAAGAGCTGCCCTTGGTTTACCTGTGATGAATGTGAGATTCAGGGGAACCAAGGGTCTGGCTGGGTTTGGGGTGGGATACTGGTGAGGAGAGCCCAGGGGAAGTCACAGCCAGATCTCCAAGGGGAGGCTAAGTCACCCAGAGCAGATGCCTCCTGACAGAGCCAAGAGGGGAGGGCTGAGCCCACAGCCACAGCCTCTGGCTCCCATCTCCAGGAAGGTGAGACTCAACTAAAAGACAGAACATGGCCCAGGAGGCCAGAGGAGGCAGAAGTCACCACACCAAGGAAACTCAGAGGTCCGCTCTGCCTTGAGGTTACAAATCCACCAGCATCCCATACTTGCATAGGCTGTGACTCCCCTTCAGTAAGGGAAATCTCAGAGACTTAGAACTTGGGCTTGTTTTGTTTTTCTTAGAAAGACTGACCATAACTGCGAGGGCTATTTAAATTTAGAATCTAAGTTATACAGCAGATAGGACTAAAATTAATATTTTCCCTACTAACCAGCAGTAAAGACCCAGAAGGAAGACAGGCAAGTTTTAAACAAAATAAAGGGATTTTATTTGATTCCCTGCACATCTGAGTTGTACTGTTTGAATTTTCCAACCTGTCCACCTTCCATACATACTTTTGTGTCTTTTTTTACTCTTTTTCCTGACCCCATTTAGGTCACTGGCTAGCAAATGACTTAAAATCCATAGGAGAAACAACAATAAGATAAACAACCCAATTAAAATATGAGCAAAAGACTGGACTAGACATTTCTCCAAAGAAGATATACAAATGGCCAATAAGCATGCGAAAAGATGCTTGATGTAATTAGTCGTTAGGGAAACATACATCAAAAACACAATGAGATACCACTTTACACCCACTGGGATGGCCACAATTTTTTTAAAAATCAAGTGTTGGTGAAGATATGGAAAAATTAGGACCCATATACATTGCTGGTGGGAATGTAAAATGATAGAGCCCTTATGAAAAATAATTTGGTGGTTTACCAATGCATTAAACACAGAATTGCCATATGACCCAACAATTCCACTTCTAGGTAAATACACTCCAAAACTGAGAACAAGCGTTCAAACAAAAAACTTGTACACAAGTGTTTATAGCAACTCTGTTCACGATAGTCAAAATGTGTAAAGAACCCAAATGTCCATCAATAGATGACTAGATAAACAAAATATGGTATGTCCTATCCATATAATAAATATTGTTTAACCATTAGAAGGATGGGAGTGTTGATATATGTTACAATATGAATGAATCTTGAAAATGTTGTGCTAAGTGAAAGACACCAGACACAAAAGTCCACATATTATCTGATTCTTTTTATATGGAAATGTCCAGAGTAGGCAAATCCACAGACACAGAAAACAGATTAGTGGTTGCCAGGACCACTGGGGCAGGGGAGGGGAAGAATGGGGAGTGACTGTTTAATGGGTACAGGGTTTTTCTTTGGGGTGATAAAAAAGGTTCTGGAACTAGACAGTAGATGATTGCATGACATTGTGAAGATATTCAATGCTACTGAATTCTACACTTCAATATAGTAAATTTGGGACATGGTAGTATATGCCTGTAGTCCCAGCTACTCAGGAGGCTGAGGCTAGGGGATTACTTGAGCCCAGGAGTTTGAGGCTGAGTGAGCTATGGTCACACAATTGCACTCCAGCCTGGGCAACAGAGCAAGACTCTGTCTCTACAAAAAAAAAAAAAAAAAAGTAAATTTTATGAGACACTATAGCTAAAATGTCAACCTTTTATTAATAATAGCCTGCATGCAATGGGGGTTCGCTGAATACTAAGTATTTTGTGTGGATTTTATTTTGGTCCTCGCAGCAATCATTCCCATTTTGCAAGTGAGGAAACAGATTTAGGGAGCTTAAGTGGCAGCCCCAATCCCAGGGAGTCTGACTCGGAAACCCAAGTACTTAGCCTTCTCAGGGTACAACTAGGTGAGAGGGAGAGAGGACACAGGGCATTCCTCCCCAGCATCCAGCTGAGAAGTGGGAGGCACGATTGGAATTACTTCCAGCTTTTGTCTCTAATGTATGGAAAAACAGGAGTAGGAAAGGGAATCTGGAAGGACCCATCTTCATAAAGCCCATTGGAAGTCCAGGGTCACAAGGACAGTGGCCCATGAAGGAGTAGTTTTGGTGTTACCTGGAGCCTAAACGTAAGGCAAAGGTTGTTTAAAAAAAAAAAAAAAAATGCCTGCACCGGCATGTTTATAAAAGCACAATTCACAATTGCAAAGATGTGGAATCAACATAAATGCCCACCAGCTAATCAGTGGGTAATGAAAATGTGGCATATATACACTATGGAATACTATTCAGTCATCAAAAAGAATGAAATAATGTCTTTTGTAGCAACTTGGATGGAATTGGAGAGCATCATCCTAAGTGAACTAACTTAGTAACAGAAAATCAAACACAGCATGTTCTCATTTACAGGTGGGAGCTAAACTAAGGATCTGCAAAGGCATAGAGAATGCCATAATGGACACTGGAGATGCAGAGAGGGAGGGGGGAAGGATGGAGGGATGAAAAAATCATTTATTGAGTTTGGTGTGCACAGGTGAGGGTGGAGGGTACATTTAAAGTCCAGGCTTTTTCACCACTATACAATGCAGCCATGTAACCCCAAACTATTTGTACTTCCCTAAAGCTATTGAAATTTTAAAATTAATTTTAAAATAATTAAATAAATAAACATCGGGCCTTCTCCTCCATGGCGGATGTGGGCCTGACCGCAGGAAGATATTCCTGCACCGTTTCCTGGTCCTGGAGGCTACACCCTCCCACACCAGCACTTCCCATTAACTTCCAGTGAGAAAAAAAAGCCCACACCAGGCCTGCTGAGAAAGAGGGGTGAGAAGACACATGGTAGGGAGCCACTGGGGCGGGGGGAGAGGGGGTAGCTGCCTCCCAGAATTGACTTTTTACTGTGGTTGGCTATAGCAGACTGGCCACAACAACTCCAGCTGAGGGACAAGCTTCAAGTGCAGGTGAGATGAGCAGAAAGAATGTGTCCCTGGCAGGATTTGTCTCAGCTCTGGGTCTCCAGTGAAGTCCTCCAACCTCTAAGAGGATCAGCCTCAGATGATTTTTTGGGGAGCCCCAAGATGACTCTGTTTGGGCAATAACCAGCACAAAGCCACAGTCCTGAAGTAGGGCATCACTTCATTATTCTCTTCACTGAAATTTTCTGATGATATAACTTGGGGCTGGGCATGGTGGCTCATGCCTATAATTTCAGCACTTTAGGAGGCCTAGGCAGGAGGATTGCTTGAGGCCAGGAGTTTGAGACCAGGTTGAGCAACATAGTGAGACCCTCATCTTTACAAAAAGAAAAAAAAATTTTTAACTAGCTGGGCATGGTGGTATGCCTGTAGTCCCAGCCTCTTGAGAGGATGAGGTGAGAGAATCACTTGAGCCCGGGAGTTTGAGGCTTTGCAGTGAACTATGTGCTCTTGGGCGACAGAGTGAGACCCTGTCTCTAAATAAATAGATAAATAAATAACTTGAGCCTCTTCTGAGTTACTAAATAGAAGTGGCTACTCTTATTCTGCTCTCATGCCAACTCCTCTCGATTTGTTCTGGCTTCCTGGGGTGCCGTGTTAAGAAGGAGTCTGACCGCATGTCTAAAGACACAGCAGAAAAGGTAAGAACTGTCGATTAGTGATGCCTGCAACGGCCACATCATAGGAGTGGTGGTGGCAGTGGCTAACTCCTGTAGTGTGGGCAGCGGATATTGTTAAAATGGCTCCTTGGCTATGGATTGGTACAAGCACCCCACCATCACACATGCTCATGGGAAGGACTACAAGGGCATTTGTGGCCTGGAGATGGTGAGAGAAAGAAATACTCCCAGCAAGACTCCCTTCTTCTCCATTACCTGTCTTGTGCTCCCAAGAGGGGCAACAGGTCAAAGGAAAAGGGCTATTTCCTCCTGTTTCTCCTGGGAGCAAGCTGATGGTTGGCCAGAGGGGCCTCTTCTCCAAGGCTGTTCTGGAGCACGGGTTGGCCCAGACAGCTGCAGTCACACAGTCATCTCTTGTCGTGGAAAGCTGAAGCTTCTTGGAGCCTAAGCTAAATACTGGCTGCTGCAGAACATTCAGTTTTTTTTTTTTTTTATGGGCCCCTGGTGAATTGAAACCCAGAAGCCAGAGGCCCACCTGCCAATTATTACAGTTAATTCCGTGCAGGCTTGACTTAGGAACCGAGACAGAGAGTTCTGTTTGCTGCTGGGGGCACGCAGAGCGGGCGGGTGGGAGCCGGCTGTGGCTGCAGGGCTGTGAATGCCGTCTGTGTGTGCTGGGCTGGGACTGGCAGCCACGGTGCCCTCCCTTGCACCGTGAGTTTGGCATCCAAGTGTGACTTCAGCAGGGCCTCCTCCTTGAGTCTGCATCTGAGATCAGAGATTTTGACCATCCTTGATTTTCCTTCCTCTTGCTACATGCTACAGCCTCCCGCACTCCCCGTAAGAACACAGTAACAAACATTTGTTTTGGTTCTTTCCAAAGAAAAGAAAAAACACTCAGCTTAAAGCTGTGGGTTTCTTCTGTTGACTTTTCCCTTCTGACCCCATTACCTCACGAGATCTCATTGATTTGGGTACAGAACAGCCACCTTTTGTTTTCTGGAAGCTCCTTTTGTGACGGGTCATGATGGAGTTCAAGCTTGGTCTTGCCTCAACTCTGGTTGCTCGATTCTGGTTGCTCAAGACTGTTTCTCCTGGGTTCCTCTAGGTCCCCTTTGTTTGATTCATTAGTTCATTAATGAGTTCATTTGTGCCTAGGCACTGGGAAGACAGTGGAAGAGAGATTTCTTGCTCTCTGGAAAGCAAAAAAGTAAACAACAGTTGAGTGCTGGCAGGGAAGCACAGAGAACCAAGGCCAGACTCCCAGGATCATACCCCAGTCCTGCCCCCCAATGGGGTGGGGGGAGTGCACACAAGTCACTTAAAGCAGCACCTGGTATGTGGTGCAGACATGCAAGAAGAGACTTCATCTACATGGGGTGGGGGGATTCTCCAGGAAATAATCTCCAAGGATGTGGCATTTCAGTGGAGACCTGATTGGTGAGCACATGAGGTAGAGAGTGGAGAGGGAGTGGCCGGAGAGCAGGTTTGGGAGAGGAAACAGAGTGCAGAAGCCCTCAAGGCACATATCTCCTTCCCGCAACTGAGAAGTTCAAGGAGTCTGGAGGGCAGAGAATGAGAGGCCCAACATGACGTGAGCTAGGGTGGGCACACGGTGGTCACGCCAGGCCTTGGAAGTCAGGACGAGATTGTTTGATCTTCTTAAGGACGCAGGGAGTTGGTGGGAAGATTTAATCACCACCAGTTGTGGGCACAGCACCTCTGCTCCTGCTCTTGGCCTGTGGACCAGATACCTGGCACCCGGATGTCATCTTCCAATAACTCAGAAAGATAAGTCACTTAACAACGTGATTGCCCATGTTGGATACTATATCAGGGCCAAGGCTGGTGTAAACATGATGAAACCTAGTCCTTGACTCCAGGGTCAGAGGTGACTGTGAGTGGAGGCGACTGACCTAGCGATGAGTGGCTACAGTGCCCAGAGGAGGGAGCAATGGCGTCTTCCAGATGGGGAAGGGCTGGAGAAAATTTGGAGAGGAAACACCACTTGAGCTGCACCTTGAAGACGAGTCTCTTGGAGGAAGGCCATCCAGTCATCTCAAGACCAGGGGTACACAGGTGTGAAGGGCATGGTGAGTTCAGGACCAGGGTTCAGAAGGAATGTTTTATTGGGCTGTATGTCTCCTGATCCTAGAGCATTCAAGCCTCCTTATTGACCCAGACAGTGGGTAGCTGATTGGAACCATATGTTGGAAGTCTTATGATGATGTGGGTATTGGGGGTTGAGGGCGCATTTCAAACACCATGCTGAGAAAGGAGCTGGCTGGCTCAGACACTTTACTGCCCCCAGCGGGGGGGGGGACATTGTTGCGGCTTTCTGGATTGCTATCTCTTGGATGAATAACTCCATCCTCTGTGACAGACAGCAAAGAAAGGGCCAGGTTGGGACTTCTCTCAGCTCTCCCCTGCATCTTAGATGTGCCTACCCTGGGAGATTTCTGGACCAGAAGACTAGTCTTTAAAAAACTTTATACCTGCCCAGTTTCCCAAGAGAATCCTGTGCCCTGCACTCCCCTCCAGCCTCAGCTGCAGCAAATGATCCTCACAAGGGCCCAACTCCCAGTAGCCACCTTAATCACATGGTAGAAGCGCCTATTTTAGTTACATAAACAGAGTTGTCTACATTTGGATTCCGGGGCTGGCTACAGGAATTTGTAAACAGCGTGGTGTACGTGTTTCACAGAAAGTTGCCGGGACATGCTCTCTTTCCCACTGCCTGTTGTCCAGTTTTCCTTTTTATAGAGAGTCTGGCTGGGAAAGAGAGACAGAACTTATTTGGAAATGAAGGACAATCTCTTGGGCAAATTCCTCTCCCCCCATCCTAGTCACCACGACCTCCTCTTCTTCAATTTTGAGGTCTGATGCAAAATTAAGACTTCTCTTGAGTTATAAACCCCTCCTAAATACTAACTTCTCATACATATAAATGTTAACCTCATGGAAAATAAATTTGGAGAGATTTTGCTCCCAGAAGGGTAACAAAAAATTCTGAAGTTTGAGGCAGATTTTACAGCAGTGTTGGACACTGCTCTTGCTATCTGAACCAAGACCATGTGACATCATGACATCCCATGCATCCCTTTTCTGCTACCTTTTTTGAGCTTCCAGCAGGGGCTTATAAGACTCTAGAGTGATGACAGTGGTGGCCCCAAAGAAAAGAGGGGGTCTTCATTGTTTTCCTTTCATTTAATAGCCATTAGTAAGGTATCTATTTAGATTAGATGCCGTGTTTAGTGCTGTGGGTCTTAGAAGATGTATCATTGGCGTCAAAAAACTGCAGTGAAAGTTGGAAATGTTAAGAATCCCTTAGATGTACTAGGGATGGTAGAGGGAGTTAAGTTACACTTAACATATGTTTGCTGAATGAATGAATGAAAAATAGGTCTGTGGTTGAAGTAGAATCTTAATCTTAAATTCAATGCAGGTTAACCTTTAATCAAACTTAAAGCTAGAGTAATAAACCATCCTGCTTTGCCTGGGACTAAGGGGGTTCCCAGGACACAGATGGAAAAGTTCCCAGGCAAACTAGCACACGTTGATCACCCTTCTTAAAATTCAAAGAAAAGCAAACGAGAAAGAAAGTTTCTGTATAGAAAATATCCCGACTAGGAAAAACAATCATGAGAGGTCATTGGGACAAGAGGCATATATGAAGCAGTTGTCTGTTTCCTTTTATGGGAGAATGAAGAAAAAGAAAATAATCTATCCATGTAGATAGAAACAGGGGGAAATTGGTAGGTTGTGAGAAATTGGGCATTGACAAGCAAAACAAAAGGACTTAAGCTCTTAAAACATTTTTCAAACCAACTCAATATTAAGCAGAGCTACTGCTATGTTTTAACTTCATCTGCACAGAGAACTGCAAAGAGATGTATGACTTTTAATCACTCAAAATGGTGTAGGACCTGGAGCACATCTATTTCTTAGGAGCATCTGTATTCAGAAAAGTTGAAGTTAAGAATAAACAGCAGTTTAAAGCAATTGATATTTGGCAAAAAGTGTTTTATATTATATCTAGCAGCTTAGCAGTTGTATTTCTTTACTTTTTGCTGTAAGTATATCATTTTAGACAGATATACAGATTAGAGATGTTAATCACTATTGAGCTTAATGTGCTAGAAATGCCGTAGCTGGATTGGAAGTATGCACCATGATACCAGAATCTGTTGGGGCCTTTTATGAAGTCTAGCTGGTCCACTGGCTTTGGCGCCACCTGGCTGCAGCTACCCAAATTTCAAGTATAAAACCCTGGAAGAGAGGAGCACATTGCACATTCAAACTCAGAAAATGTCAGAAAAGGTCTTTTTGTTTGCTTGTTTGTTTTTTAATCGGGGCCTCACTCTTTTGCCCAGGCCGGAGTGCAGTGGCATGATTATGGCTTACCATAGCCTTGACCTCCTGGGCTCAGGCGATACACCTCCACTTCCAGAGTAACTGGGGCTGTAGGTGTGCACCACCATGACCTGCTAATTTTTAAATTTTTCGTAGAGATGGTGTCTCACTATATTGTCCAGACAAGTCTCGAACTCCTGGGATCAGGAAATCCTCTTGCTTCGGCTTCCCAAAGTGCTGGGAATGCAGGCTTGAGCCATCATGCCCAGCCAAAAAAGCCACTTTGATAACCAAAACCAATATTATATACATTTTGAATTGTGAGAGGTTGTGCAAAAGAACAACCCGGTTCCTTTATTTCTAAAATTTTGAGTCAGAGTTTATGATTTTTGTAGCACACCTATTTTTTTCTCACTTATCCAACGGGGTTGTTTATAACCATCTTGCTGTGTAGTCTAAAGACCAGAGCCATGGTATAAATTCCTCACACATTGCCTGGCACACTGTAAGTACTCAATAAATGAGAGTAACTGAGCTAGTAGCAATGGCTGTTGACATTACTGATGGGCAGAGAGCTGGGTGAACTTGAAAAAGCTGGCTGTGGGCTGTAAATTGAGATTGTATTTGAACTTTGGGGCTGTTAGTAATTTCCTGAGAGTAGATAATGCAGTGTTGCTTTAGAGTCGAGCCATGGGAGAATCTAAAAGTGCAGCTGAAGCCTGGCCTCTCTAATGGAAGCAAAGCACGGGTCAGATTTCTTGGGCAAGACCTTTCCCAGAGGCTCGAACAAGATCATAAGTCCTGCCCAACCTTTGACAAGTTTCCAGAGATGTTGTAAAGAAAAGACAGCTCTTCCTGAGACTGGGAAAACAGGGAAGGTAGTGAGAATCATAGAACATTTTTGAAAGGGAGAAATGACCAAGGGATACAAAAAAACACAGCCTTACTGGTGAGGACTCAGAGCAACTGAAATTTTCACTCATTGCTGATAGGAATGTAAAATGGTACAGCAACTCTGGACACTAAGTTAGCAGTTTCTTGTCAAATTAAACATGTACCTGCCATCTAACCCAATGATGGCATGCTGGAGCGTTTGGCCCAGAGAAATGAAAATTTATGTTCACATCAAAACCTGCACATGAATGTTTGCAACAGCTCTATTTGTAATAGCAAGAAAATGGAAACAACTCAAATGTTCTTCAGTGGGTGGATGGGTAACCATCCATACAACGGAACACTATCCAACAATAAAAAGAAACTCACTATTGATCTACACAACAACTCGGATGGATCTCAAGGGCATTTTGCTGAGTGGGAAAAGGCTGATCTCAACAGGTTACTCACTGTGTGTTATTTCTATAACATTCTCAAGACGCTGGATGTACAGAGAGGGATACTCAAGTAATGGTTACCAGGGGCTGGCGATGGGGGAGGGGGGAACTATTAAGGAGTGAGGAAGACCCTGAAAGATGATGGAGCAGTTCTGTGTTCTGAATGTGGTGGTAGTTCCCCAATCTATACATCTGGTAAAATTACAACTAGATACACACACACACACACACACACACACACACACACACACACACACAATCTGTGGTCTAGCCAAAAGGATTGTAGCAACATCAATTTCCTACTTTTGATGTCATACTATATTTACCTCCCATGTTACCACTGAGGGAAGTTGGGTAAAGGGTACATGGAACTCAATATTTTTGCAATTTCCTATGAGATTATAATCATTTAATTTTTTTTAAAAGGGGAATTTATAGAATGATTGCAACCTTCATCCTTTAAAATAAATTAAATAATTGGAAAAAGGAAAAACAACCCCCCAAAGCCTTTCTGTTGGCAGCTGGAGTAGACAGTGGGGGAAGTGCTGCCTGCCCAGAGCACATCAAGCCTGGTTTTTATGGTCTATGCAGAGGTGGAAACCTCTGGACTTTGCCGTTTTATGAGTCATGCACACTGAAGCACTGTGGGGACACAGTGTGGCCGTTTTGAACACCACAGCCTTCGAGTCTGATTTTCTTTCTCTAGCCCTAGCAGAGGGGATGCTGTTGTAAACACTCAGTCTAGTCAGGATTGAAAGACAATAAACCAGAATGTGGTGGTCATGAAATCCCCAGATGTGAACGACGGGTTCCCCTTTCTGGAGACTCAGTCCAGCTGTGCTGCCTCCTTGAGGCTGCTAATTGGAAGGAAATTCTTAAAGCTACCCTACTTTGGAATCCCAGAGAGGCCTGGAGCTGAGTTTTCGTTAAGACAAGGCAAGGGATCATGAGTTTGTTCTAAATTTTGAAGGAAATGGAATCCTTTTAAAAGATTTCTTAAAGGAGCAGGCGCTTGGATTTGGCAGATGTTCCCACAGAGCCAAATCTGAGAGCATCAGGGAGAGTGGGAGGGGGCGGGAATCTGTGGTGATGGGGTTTGTCCCCAGGGAGCAATCACGGGTGCTTCTCCTGCCCCGAACACTCTCCATCCTGAGCTTTCGCCTTTGAATCAGAAATAGAAGTTCCATGCGGTGAAAAGGGACCGCTTCTACACTGTTGGGGGGAGCACAAATTAGCACAACCTCTATGGAAATCGGTATGGCGATTTCTCAAAGAACTAAAAGTAGATCTACTGTTTAATCCAGCAATCCCACTACTAGGTATTTACCCAAAGGAACAGAAGTTGTTATTAAAAAAAAAAAAAGACACCTGCACTTGGATGTTTATGCACAATTCACAATTGCAAAGATGTGGAATCAACCTAAATGCTCATCAACTGATCAGTGGATAATGAAAAGGTATATATGCGACACACCATGGAATGTTATTCAGGATGTAAAAGAATGAAATAACGCCATTTGTAGCAACTTGGATGGAATTGGAGAACATCATCCTAAGTGAACTGATGCAGAAACAGAAAACCAAACACCGCACGTTCTCACTTATAAGTGGGAGCTCAACTAAGGATCTGCAAAGGCATATAGAATGCCATAATGGACACTGGAGACTCAGAAGTGGGGGAGGGGTAGAAGGATGAAATATCACCTCTCGGGTACAATGTGCAGAGGTGGGGGTGGGGGGTACACTTAAAACCCAGACTTCTTAGCCACTATACAATGCATCCATGTAACCAAAAACTATTTGTATTTCCTAAAGCTATTAAAATAAAATAAAATAATTCTGGCTAAAAAAGGAAAAGAAATATAAGTTTCAGAGAAAATTCCCTTGAAAATCTGCTCAAAGGGCTCTGAGAATAAGGAAAGACATTATCAAGAATATACATCTGTCTAAAAATGATATCATCTGTCTAACAATGATATAATACAATGATATAATAAATAATTGAATTAAAACATTAAATATTTTTATTTACAAATAATTTAGTCTTCATTCTGAACTAAAATAATTTTTATAATATATGTTTTCATTGTTCAACATTTATCTCTTAATTATTTTAATATTTTTATTGTCCATTATATTTTATTTTATTTATTTTTTAAGTATTATTATTTTTTTGAGTTGGAGTCTCACTCCGTCACCCAGACTGGAGTGCAGTGGCCGCTCCCAGCCGCTGTGGCCTCAACCTGCTGGGCTCCGACGATCCTTCCGCCTCAGCCTTCCAAGGAGCTGGAACTACAGGCGCGCGCTACCACGTCCGGCTAATTTTTTTTATTTATTGTAGAGACAAGGTCTCGCCAAGTTGCCCAGGCAGGTCTCAAACCCGCGGGCTCAGGCAATCCACTCACCTCGGCCTCCCAAAGCGTAGGATTACAGACTGAGCCACCGAGCCCGGCCATTATTGTCCATTTTAAAGTGTACAACATTATTTCATATACATGCACAGTGATGTGATTACCATGAGTCAAGCAAATTAACACATCTATTTTACATATCTATTAACATCTTCCCATTATCCATTAATGTATTATCCATGTTGTGTGTGTACGTGTGTGTGTGTGTGTGTGTGTGTGCATGTATGTGTGTGGTAAGAGCATCTAAAATCTACTCTCTTGGAAAATTTTCAGTATATAATGTTTACAAAAAACTTGGCAGGGCATGGTGGCTCACACCTGTAATCCCAACACTTTGGGAGGCCAAGGTAAAAGGATTGCTTGAGCCCAGGAGTTTGAGACCAGCCTGGGCAACATAGCAAGACCTTGCCTCTACAAAAAAATTTTTTTAAGTTAGCCAGGCATGGTAGCATGCACCTGTAGGCCCAGCTGCTCAGGAGACTGAGGTGGAAGGATTGCCTGAGCTCAGCAGGTAGAGGCGGCAGTGAGCCATGATAGTGCCATTGCACTCCAGCCTGGGCTACAGAGTAAGACTCCAACTCAAAAAAACCCCACAAAAAAACAAAAAAAACTTCTTAATCAAAACTAAATAAAAGCACCACACATCTGAAAAGGTTTTTTTTGGATGCCGTAAGGGGACCCTGGGCTTGAAACAGAAACCAAAAAGGCAGGCCTGATTCTTGGCAAGAGGAGAGCAGATAGTTTGTGCAGGAGAGCCCTTCCTCCATCCTGTGTGGGTTGATTTGCTTTCTCCTACAGGAACCCATTGTCCTCTGATAGTTCCTGTGAGAAAGGAAACCCCAAGGCTGTCACCCATTGGGTTCCAGGTCTCCCCATCATCTTCCCATCCAGTTTTAACCCCTGCACACCTGTGGCCTGCATACCTGTGGGGATTCTTTCCTGTTTTTGATTATCTTCCTCTTTGGAAATCATCTTTGTAAAACAACCCTGATATCATGGTAAGATTTAATCAATGCACTGGGGAAGAAATTCTCCCAGAAACTACAAGGTGACATACAGTCCTCATCATCTCTGTGTTACATTCATTTTCCAATAGCAGAAATTAAAGGCCATTCTCTGCCATCAGGTCCATAATATCAGTCATTGTTTCTTTTGGGCCCCTCTCAAGTTGAATAGTGTCAAGGAAAATAGAACATGAGGAAGCTGAGGCATCCTTTGGCTTTGCAAAACAGGCCCACGGAGTCTCAGTGATGAGTTTCTCAATCCCAGAAGCGTGGCGCCATTGAAACCTGGGGAGCACACTGAGTGAAGACTCCATCTAAAGTGAAGAAACTTTAACACCAATCACTGAAGTAGCATCTCGAAAGCATTCTGCAAAGTTGTTTATTTTGTTGCTAAACAAAAGAAACCCGCACTTTTGGAGACTGCTGGGGGAAGCCACATTTGTTGGAAACAGTCTCACTTGTTTATAGCTTAAAGAAGAAGAAAATTCTAGTTCAGATGGTGGTGTCCACTCCAGAATCACTGTCCTTTCTTCTAATATTCTGAATTGAGCATAGAGCGAGTGTAGAAGCTCAGTGTGTATGCAACTTCCAGACATTCTCAGTGCAGTCATTTCCAGTTTTCCACAAAACCATTAGCTCACGCTAATAGCACCAGAGAAAGATTCCTATTTCGTGAGCCCCATATTTCAAGTATTGTTAATGTTTTTGAAAAGGTGAAAAGTTTCTTTTTCCAGTACCTTTTTCACTGGAAGAATGTTCTTAGTACCTTGTGAATTGGGGGAGTTGTTGATTTCATCATAGCCAGAATCCAGAGTTGTCACCACCATTCTGGGATACGATGAGAGCTCTTTTGTTAAACAAGACACAGAATGGGACAAGGTCCCTGTTGTCGTGGAATTTAAATTCTGTTAGAGACAGAAAAACAAAAAACAGTCAATAAAACTGGATAACTTCAGAATTCAAAGATTCTTATGCATAGTCATGTAGGCCATGCACAGACTCCACTCACACTTTAGTCTAAGTGAAGGCTAGCCCCTTGGTTGTGCACTGTCCTGTCTATGCAACAGTTCATGGCAGCCCTGAACAATTCAGATAATAAAAAATGCTCTCAGGAAAGTAAAGCAGGGTGACCAGTGACCGGGTGGGAGTCAGTATTGCAGATTGGGTGGGAAGAAAAAAGCCTATCTGAGGAAAATGTCATTCAAAGCAAAGAAAGAAGAAGCTGTGCCAAGATCTGAAGGAAAAACATTACAGGCAGTGGGAACAGCAGGTGCAAAGATGCTATGGAAGACAGAATAAAAGCAAAGAGGTCCATGTCCTAATGTCTGGAACCCATTAATGTGTTGCTTTACAGGGTAAAATACACTTTGAGAGTCTGATTAAGTTAAGGATCTTGAGATGATTATGGATTATCTAGGGGGGCCAAGTACAATCCCAGGGGTCCTTATAAGAAGCAGGCAGAGGGTCAGAGTAATTGGTAGAAGAGGCAACTATGAAAGCAGAGGTTGTGGGAGACTGAGGGGGGAGGATCACTGGAGGCCAGGAGTGTAAGATCAGCCTGGGCAACAAAGTAATACCTCATCTCTACAAAAAAAGAAAACAGGAAAAGAAATAGTCAGGCATGGTAGCTCATGCCTGTAGTCCCAGCTACTCAGGATGCTAAGGCAAGAGGATCGCTTGAACCCTGGAGTCTGAGGCTGCAGTAAGCTATGGTTGTATACCACTGCACTCCAGCCTGGGCAACAAAGCAATGCCCTATCTTGAAAGGAAGAAAAGGAAGAAGATGATGGGGAGAGAGGTTGAGGTGATGCCAGGAAGAGGGCCAAAAGCCAAAGAATGTGGGCCACCGTGGCCTCTAGAAGCTGAAAAAAGTGAAGAAATGGTTCTCCCCACAGAGTCTCCAAAATAAACCAGCTCTGCTGACACCTTAATTTTAGCTCCGCAAAATCCAATTGGGACCTCTGACCTCCAGAACTTTAAGATAATAAATTTATGTTGTTTTAAGTCACTAAGTATGTGGTAATTTGCTACAATAGCAATGAGAAATTAATAAAGATGCTAAGGCAGAAACAAAAAGAGCAGGGAAGTAGGATCAGACGTGTGAGAAGAAAGTAACATTCTAGAGAGGACTGGGGGTCAGCTCCTCTGTGGCCTGATGGGCTGCACCAAACATTCTGGATTTTATTTTGAAGACGATAGAACACCAACAGAGTTTTTAGCAGGGGAGAGCATGTTCTGACTTTAGTTTCCAAAAGATCACACTGGTCACTCTTGGAAATGTGTGAATGGGGACAAAGAGAGGAGGCTCGAGGCACTGAGAAAGCCAGCAGTCCTGGTGGGAGCTGATGGAAGTTTGAAGAGACGTAACTGGGATGGGATGTGTTTGAAGTTCCCAGAATTCACAACTACGAATGTTCAAGAACCACTGGTTCAGATTTGTGTTCTAGGTAACACTGGAGCTGTGCACCACTGGCCCTGAAAGATGCTTTGTGGGGAAAAAAAAAAAAAAAAGGGTCCTGGCTGGGCACGGGGGCTCACGCCTATAATCCCAGCACTTTGGAAGACTGAGATGCGAGGATTGCCTGAGTCCAGGGGTTCGAGACCAGTCTGGGCAACTTGGTGAGACCTCATCTCTACAATAAATCAAAAAATTAGCCAGGCGTGGTGGCACATGCCTGTAGTTCCAGCTACTTGGAAGGCTGAGGTGGAAGGATCACCTGAGCCCAGCAGGTTGAGGCTGCGGTGGCCGTGAGCATGCCACTGCACTCCAGCCTGGACGATAGAGTGAGACTCCAACTCGAAAAGAAAAGATAAGAAAAGAAAGGTCCTACCATCAAATATATTTTGGAAACGCTGCACACATATTTACCCCCCTCTTGGAGATTTGCAATGCTCAGATCATATTAAAGACTCTAAGAATGCCTACCACAAAGAAACCTCTAACTTGGTTAATCCAAAGTCCTTACGCGGCAGAAGTGGCAGTTCACTGGACCTCAGAACCCGTTTCTGGTATCATTTAGTAGCTTCCCATGGAACATGACAGGAAATTCTGCTCTGGAATATTTTCGGTCTTTGGATTATGCCAGACTTCAGGGAACTGTTTTGTGAAACAACTTCTTCTAAACTCCATTTTGACTTTTTCACTTTCAGTCAATTTTGAGGAACTTCATTTTTAAAAAGCCAACATCTGTTTTCAACATGGTGGAAACATCAGGTGCCCTGTTCTTCAAGAAAGTGGAAGGGAAGCATCCCAGCCAAGGAGAGGGGTAAAAAGAATTCTCAGGATGGTGGAAAAGGAAAAATTCCAAAATGGTAGCTCTATGGCAGGCCTTAGGGAGCAACCAGTCAAGGATAGAGAAGGAGGATGGAGCCCCTAGGGATGTTTCTAGGGGGGGAAAATGAAATGGATAGATTATCTGATGAGGCAGACCATGTAGAAAATTGTACTAAGAGCATGAGGGCTACAGAAAGAGGTTCAAAAACAGCTAAGTAAAAATGGGAGGAAAAAGGAATTATTAATTCCAAGAAAAAACAAAAAGTTGTATAGGAGAGATGTAATTACAGTTTACTACTTGGCTCGTCAGATAACAATGTTTATGCTGTCATAACAACGCGAACTCTAAAGTTGGATTTAACCCTAACTTGTGATATAATTATACTGGGAGGATGCGGAGGAGGGAAGCAGGTGTGGCTGTAGAGGCTAACATCCACACCTACCCTACGAGGAAGTCAATAGATAGGGTATTCAATGTATCTCCTCACAGGATTGGTTTGAGGCAGAGAGGCACCAACTGATTTGAAGCTCTCCAATAAAGTTATCCAACTTTCTGTATTTCCCATTCATTTTTATTAGCAGTCATGTTTTATTTTAGAAGTCATGGTTGGTTCACACCTGCAATCCCAGCACTTTGGGAGGCGGAGGCAAGAGGATTGCCTGAGCTCAAGGATTCAAAACCAGCCTGGGCAACTTGGCAAGATCTTGTCTCTACAATAAATTAAAAAAATTAGCTGGGTGTGCACCTGTAGTCCCAGGTACTCAGGTCGAGGCTGCCGTGGCATGATCGTACCATTGTGCTCCAGCCTGGGCAACAGAGTGAGACACCAACTCAAAAAAAAAAAAAAAAAAAAAAAAGGTCATGGTAGCCTGTCGGTTTCTATCTACACTGCGGCCCTCAGAGCAGTAACAGTAGCTTGAAAGGCAGACTCCATGACAAAGTCTCTTACAGCTCTTCTCTTTTGAAAGAATTTTGTTTTTTGTGGGTGCTGGATGTGGGATTTAATAACATCCAATTTTAAATCCAAAAGCAAACTCAACTCTTTGGTGTTTTAAAAATATATGACATATAAAGAGTTCTGTAAAGGTGTGTGTTGCCAGTTGATTTTCAAAGAGAATATTTGCTTTTACACACCTTGTTTTCTGGGCAGACACCATTTTACATTCATGTTGGGGATGACATTGAGTGAATCTATTGAGAGCCTGCTGCAGAGATCAAGGAGGCTGAGGCCTGTTAGAGAGAAACATTTCCCAACTCTTTCTCTTCCATTTTCTTCTCTAGTCACTAATTGGTACTTGGGCTTCTGCATCCATTTCTTCAGGTCTCCATCTCATTCCAAATTCTCAATCTCATATTTGTGAATTGTGTAGCAGGGCATGGGTAAGAGCGCTCTAAAAATAAGCCATTAAGGAGTTACTCATCACCTGGTGCTGGAACATTCTATGCTTTCCCTTGGTGAGGTCTGCTCATGCTCTCCTTTTCGCTGGCATGCCTTCTTACTTATTTCTCTTACAAATAATAGCAATAGCTAATATGTACAGGGCACTTACTATCTCACCTCGTGTCAGTTCTGTACTAAGTGCTCTATATCCATTATCCCATTTAACTTCCATAACAACTCCAGTGAGGTAGGAACTCTTAGTGTCTCTCTATCTTACAGATGAAGAATCCCCAAATCGAGGACGCTAAGTCATCTGCTCAACTGGTCTGTCAGCCTCCATGATATATCACCTTTCAGTTCTGCCTTTAATCACCCAAGAGTGGACTAGCACGCTGTTTTGATTCTCCTCCCCTGGGCACTAGGCGAATTTGAGGGGGAAGTTACAGCGAGGGCTGCTTTAGGAGTGAGGAAATTGACTTCTGTTCCCCGTTTCCATCGGCAGGTGGCACAATCTCCCAGCGGAATTCTCACTTGAATGTCTTGCTTTCATTTCTATGGAGACCCTGTCAGCTGAGTTGGACTGTATCACACCACCCCTTTCTGGCTGGGTTTGCCTTACCTTGATCAGTGAAGGCAATCCATGAGGACAAATGATGCGAAAAGAGGTTGGTGTAGGGTTACAGAGATCCTTGTATTTCACCGAATATGCACACTTTGCCATAATGTGTTGTAGATCATTAAAAATCTTAGCCACCTGCCTCCTGCCGCCCAGTGTGCTTCAAGCCACAAGGTTCAGAGAACCATTTAGTGAGAAACTCCTATTTTATTTATTTATTTAAATTATTATTATTCTATTTTAGAGTTGGGTACAAGCAAGGATTTACTACATATGTAAGTTGCATGCAGGTGAAGTTTGGGCTTCTAGTTAACTCTCTCTCCCCCTGACAGTGGACCCGGTACCCAGTGTGTTGCCACATGCCCCCTCCGTCTTCTCTCCCTGCCTCCCCTAGCAGCATCCAGCATCTGCTGATCCCACCCTTGTGCTCCTGTGACCAGTGGTCAGGGCCTGATTATGAGTGAGAACAAGCAGTAGAGAAACTCCAGTTTTAAAACAAAGCTAGCCTTCCTTTCACATAACTACAATAAGATTAGAGTATTGACCAGCCATATGACCGTGAAGTGATTTTGACTGAGGGTAACCTCTGGGCCGCCATTCAGATTGAATTTAAATCCTGGCTCCGCCTCTATGCCATTCTGACCTATTGACCTCTCTGTGCCTGGATTTCCTCAGCTGTCAATTTTTTTTTTTCTTTCTTTCTTTTTTTTTTAGTCAGGGTCTCACTCTGTCGCCCAGGTTGGAGTGCAGTGGCATGCTTGAGGCCACCAGTGGTGGCTCACTGTAGCCTCAAACTGCTGGGTTCAGGTGATCCTTCCACCTTAACCTTCCAAGTAGGTGGAACTACAGGTATGCGCCATCACACCTGGCTAATTTTTCTTGATTTATTGTAAAGATGAGGACTCAATAAGTTGCCCAGGTTGGTTTCAAACCGGGGGGTCAGGCAATCCTCTCACCTCTGCCCCTCAGAGTGCTGGGATTATGGGTGTGAGCCACTGTGCCCGGCCTGTCAACTTCATGGTACCTTCTACATTGGGTTGTGGCAGTGATTACCTGAGGCTAAAGTAATAAAAGCACATGGTAAGTACTCCTAAGTGATAGCTACTATGAAGCCCCACTACTCCCAATTCCAAGGGTTTTCATGGTAGAAAAGGATAATTTGGTAGACAGAGCTTGTGTAGGTCTTGCTAATGTTATAGGCCAAGGCTCTAGGATTGGGGGTTCTTACATACCTCATGTTTAATTAAAAGATATTTATCTAAAATTATCAAAGTAGCTCCTTTGACAGTTGTAACTTCCACCCCCTACTTTAAGGAACTATAAAATGTAAAGTCCCTGTAGTTGTAAACCCCACAAGCTACTCTAAAACATCAACATGATTCGGAGATCTTGAGTCATGCTGAAACTACCCACAGGCCTTGTCAATTCAGCCTCAGGGATGGGTGAAGGGATTAGGAGTCCTGAGTCATGCCCTTGTTAATTTAGCCACAGCATGAGTGAGAAACTATGGAGTATAAATTCTGAGTAAATTGAACAGTCAGGGAGCGAGGTTTTGGGGTGACTACACTGACTTGTTCCTTGATTCCGTGGTATTATGTTATTTTTTTTTGAGTTGGAGTCTCACTCTGTCACCCAGACTGGAGTGCAGTGGCCAATCTCGGCCACCGCAGCCTCAACCTGCTGGGCTCCGGCGATCCTTCCACCTCAGCCTTCCAAGTAGCTGGAACTACAGGTGCGTGCTACCACACCCGGCTAATTTTTTGATTTATTGTAGAGATGAGGTCTCGCCAAGTTGCCCAGGTGGGTCTCGAACCCGCAGGCTCAGGCAATCCACTCACCTTGGCCTCCCAAAGCACGGGATTACAGGCTGAGCCACCGAGCCCAGCGGTATTAGGTTAAATGCCCTTTTCTCCCAGCCCTTGGCCTCTTGTCTCTGACTGACCCCGAGGGAGCACGCAGTTGGTGTGTTAGGCCAGAACACTGGGTGCTTAAATACTTTGTTGGACTTGCTTCTATCTCCTCCATATAGTACCTCTGTGGCCAGTTACTGTTTTACAAGACAACAAAGTTGTTATAAAGTCATTTGGAAATTGTCCCAGAGAGGGGTATTTACACAAAATTTAGATCATGAGGAGGTCTTCAGAACAGAGGCACATACCTGGAATTGTACTGACCTTCTCCTCAACCCACACCAACCACCCAGAGACACCTCCTCTCCCTGGGGCCCAGTCCTTCCACATGTGTTCTAGCAGGAATGATGCTGTCCACTGAGGCAACCCTACAGAGAAGACTTTTCCTGGGGAGAGATGCTCACTGTGCCCAGGCCCTGCCCTCACTGGAGCTGATATCACAGAGCCCAAAGGGGGAACTCGTACCACTCTGTCCAAAGTCAGACTCCACACGGCACACCCCATCAGGCACCAAGGTTAATTCCCAACTGCCAGTCAGTATTTAACTTTCCACATAAGATTAGATTAAACATTTGGGTTCATAAAAGCCTAGGATTGTGGGCTGCAGTTAACAAAGGCTTAGCTGGTGGAAAGCTGACGGTGGCTAGCAGGCTGAGATTTATGTACGATCCTGAAGAGAGCTCGCCAACACCAGCAAGAAGGTTCAGAGAAGGCTGGCTTTGTAGAGGAATTCCATACTGCCCACACACCGCATAGGTAGGTTTTATTATACATTCTTGTGTTTTTGAGGAATTAAGTAGCAAAGTTACCTATTTTCCTTTTCCGGAAAACTAGAAAAGGAATTATTTTCCTGGTAGATGGCCTGGCTCCCTCTCCCACCCTTCCTTCCTTCTTTCCTTTCTTGTGTTTTCCTTATGCACTTCTTTGGTAATTGCCTTTGGATGAAAATTTTGAAAGATTCTTTTATTTTTTTTAATATTAAAGATGTGGGGTAAAATTCAGGGTTAGGTACATAAGTGTTAATCATATAGGTGAAGTTTGGGTCTCCCATTGGTCCTCACTGAAAGATTTTTTAGTGGGGGATTCATGATAGATGTAAGTAATTATATCTTTATCTCTTCTTGATATAAAAAATGTAAGACTTTGCTGCCCTTTGTTGGCCCAGGTGATGCCAATGATTCACCATTTTTCAAGAAAAGAGAACTTGGGGGTCAAATGAATGTTACTTTCCTTATAGTGTCCAATTTGCCCTTATTGTGTATTAACACACACTTGTGACAGAGACAGCTGGAATTAGGGGATCATTCTGTAGCTTGGAGACAGGGGACAACTAACGATGTGTGTAGGCTCAAACCATGGTCTTGGTCTTTCATCCAGTTGAGCTGACCAGCCACAGGCAATGGAAACAAAGTTATTGGAATGTGTGACCTCTGCTAGGACAGTGAATGTTAGGCACTGGTCTGGGTGACTTATGTTCTAGTTCATGCACTGTGGCCAACTTGAGAGCCCTTGATCTTGGACAGGTGATTTAAGCTCTCTAGGGTATAATTATCCCACCTATCAAAGAGCAAGCCATCCTAAATACTCTCTAGTGGCCCACTCTGTTCTATGATTCAGCAAGAACCATTACTGGAAATGTAGACTGTGTTAGCTTGAAACACAAGAAGTTGACAATATTTGATCATTTTAATCTATATACCTGGCAATTTCATATTATTCAAAAGACCATAACTAATAATTGTCTTAGCATTACTAAAGTAAACACCTAAGATAAATATGTATGCCAAGTATGGTTGATGCCTATCAGTTAAACAATTATTCTGGGAATCAAAAATTTAAACTGACCCACTTATAATTTGAGTATGTTTTGGTATAATGTCCTTCAGTGAATTGCTTTCACACACTGTGATTTGTATTTCTGCCTGTGGTTACAAAGAGACATGGACTACTCAGCCACATCACATGCATTAGTATTCAGCCTGGCCAGGGGTCAGCACATAGGTATTTAATCCTCATAGGTGCTTTTCATCTCTCTGATTATGTCTTAACAAAAAGCACTGCCTGATCTGCTTAGCAGTGGGCCTTTGTCCATGTTAGAAGAGCTGAACCCATAATGGGCAGTACTGGCCACTTCACTCTAAAGAGCTGGTGCCCACTGCCATGCCTATGCCTGGAAACAAACCCAAATGACTCCGGTGGAATTCAGCATTGAGGTCCCTCATCTCAAAAGATATCTTGTTGCAGAGATTCTTGGATGGGCCTTAAGGGCTCAGGAGTTCCCTGAAATAGAATGTGGAAACTGCATGTGCATATGTATACTTTCTGGGGGAAAAATAAAATCACATAGTTTGATTTTTTAAGGTATCTGTGACCACCCCACCCCACCCCCACAAATAAGTTAAGAATCATTGTCATGGTAGTTTCCCGTTGAATTCTACAGAGAGGAACAGTTGTTTACTCATTCATTCATTCACCAAACTTTTAGTAAATATCTACTGTGCAGCAATTGTTGTGTAGGGACCTGGGATTCAAAGATGGGTAAAACTGTCCCTGCCCTCCAGCAGTTCAAACTCTCAAGTCATCATGATTCAAATTACTTCATCTCTCTAAACATCAGGGAGGTAAAAATTTATAGAGTGGTTTTGAGGATCACACAAATAAACAACACTAGAAAACTCACACAGAAGGCCAAGGTTGCTTCACTGTTCTCTCCTCTTCCCTTCCAGCTCCATTTCTTCCCCAATACTTCAAGTGACCATTCCAGCTCCGGAATCTAAGGGCAGCTCTTGGGACACTGGGTCCTCTCCCATACCCTGCTCTCCTATGCCTCACTCCCTCAAGGAGGCAAGTGCTTGCCTGGATTTTTCACATGTGTTGAGAAGCTCATGAATTGCTTTGATGAAAACACTCGCAAAGATGTTGACAGTGAATGTAGCCTGGCCTGTCACCCTTGCCATAGAATATTAGGATTTTTTTACGTCTTCCACTTAAAGGAATAACCAAGAGAATTCCAAGCACAGTGACACAGTCTACCGAGGAGCTACATGTGGGCAGAGGCGTGCAAATCACTCTGGAGCTTGCGAAGCTACTATCTCTTTGGGGGACCCAGGTACGAGGTGAGCCTCCTCCAAGCTCACGTGGAGTTTCCTTCAAGGAGGCACTGTCCAGCAACCAAAAAAACCTTGAATCATTCCAATCTTGACAGAAAGAACACTACAGAGGGTGTGACTCTATCCAAACGAGGCCCCCTTCATCCCTGGCTCAGTTTTCTTCCCCTTCAGTTCCTCAGGACCCTCTTACATACAGAACTGCCCACAACACCATTCCTAGCATTGTTCTGGACCCACTGCCAGCCCTTTGTTTGGTAAACTCAGTTCTTCTGGCTCTTTCTTAGTTGCCTCTTTGCTCTACTCATTTTTCCAGTTTGGCTCCACAACAACAGCAAACAAACAAACAAAAAACCCTGAATTTTCTCTAGAGGGCACCACGGGGGAAATATATAAGCTGACAAAATCACAGTTTTCTATATTGAATGAAGCTGGGGAGAAGGGTTAGAAGAAACAGATGATGAAAAGATTCACAGGTGAAGTAATCCTGCCTCATTGAGTTTTCAAGATTGACCTTGACATAGCACAGAGTGGGGGTGGGAGGGTTGTCTCTTGATAGATAAAATAAGTGTGAACTCACCCCAAATGAGTAGAACTTCTCTCTTCAAGAGTAAAACAGTCAGTGGTAAAGTTTAGAGTGGATCAAAGTCAGCTTAAGTTACACTCTTTCACAGTGAAGTGTAGTATTTTAAAGGGGGTGGGGGTAGTTGGAAGCACATATCTGTTACATTGCTTAGAAAATGTGCTTGGTGTATACCTTGGGGCAAACTTATGAACTTATAAAACTTCCTTCCAACCCACTAGGCTCTGTGTGGTAAGGAGAGGGAGAGACAGATCTTAGGGCTCTCTGAATAACAGAACTTCAAACATCAGACTGAAAGGGATATACGGTATTATCTTAGAGTAATTCTCAATGAGGCAAAGGTTGGGAAGGCATATTCTGCGGGAGAAATGCATGGAAGTTTATTTGTGCCTTTTCCCCAGATGGGGAGATCTGAAACTTCTTTTCCAAGAAGGAAAGAAAATCACATGCTAAAGAGAGGGAGCATTCCTCTTAGAACACAGTAGAAGGCAAGCCCATGGCGAAGTTGTTTGGGTTTTACTGATTGGGCTTGCAGGTTCCTGCTAGTCACAGGTTTACCTACTACCCATGTTCCTTCCCGTTTTGTTTACACTCACTTGCCCCATCTATGAATCATGTTCAGCTTCATTTTCTGAGTTCCCTGATCTCTTTGTTCTTACTTGTTACAACACTTTGCACATTGCATTGTCATTTATTTGCTCTCTCCCGTAAAACTGAGACTCTGAAAGACAGAATTCCCATCCTCTCTTCATTTCCAAAGCCTAGCACAGTGCCTGGCACTTTAATTCATTCATCAAACATCCACCAAGTGCCTTTTATATGTCAGACTCTCTGCCAGACATGTGCTATATCAAGCTAGTCAAAGTCGATACACATGGCAGTCAAGTGGAAAAGATAAGACCCTAAACCAATAATCACACACAATGCTATATACATCTAAATACCACATATGTGAAGGGTGCTTTTGAAGAAAAATAATAAGATGCTATTGGAGAAAAGTAGTGGTGGTGCTGATGGGAACTGATTTCGAGTAGAGTTAGGAAAGACTTCTCAGAAGAAATGACCGGGAGGCTAGAACCTAAAGAATGAGGAGGCAGCAGTTGGGCTCAGTGGCTCAGCCTGTAATCCCGCGCCTTTGGGAGGCTGAGGTGAGTGGATTGCCTGAGCCCACGGGTTCGAGACCCGCCTGGGCAACTTGGCGAGACCTCATCTCTACAATAAAAATCAAAAAATCAGCCAGGCATGGCAGCGCGTGCCTGTAATTCCAGCTACTTGGAAGGCTGAGGTGGAAGGATTGCCGGCGCCCAGCAGGTCGAGGCTGCGGTGGCTGGGAGCGGCCACTGCACTCCAGTCTGGGTGACAGAGTGAGACTCCAACTCAAAAACAAAACAAAACAAAACAAAAAACAAGGATGAGGAGGCAGCAGGTGGAAGAGGAAGGCAACTTGTTCTAGGCTGAAGGACTAGAAGGTGCCAATGCCCTAAGGCAAGAGAGCTTACTGTCTGGGAGGAAAGAGTAAGGTGTGATCAAATTATGGTGAGCTGGGGGTAATAGGGAAGGTGTCAGGAGCCTGCTCAAGCCAGGCTGGGGAAACCCTGTTAAGAAATTACAATTCTAAGAACAAGGAGAAGCTGTTGCATTGTTTTAAAAACAAGGAAATGGCATGATCCATTTCTCTCTTTAAAAAGGGCACATCGCTGTGCAGGGCAGAAGGGGCACATATAACCCCGGTTAGAAGGTTTGGGGGAGGATTGTATGGTACTGTATTGTTTGCATTGTATCATCCAAGTGAGAGATGTTGGCTGGGGAGGGATGGTGAGGATGAAAAGGAGAGAAGGATTTGAAAAGTGTGAGTGGGCACTCACATTGTTTCTTTGCATCACTTACCTAAAATACTTCTCTCAAATATGGATGCATATACTTATCCCTTTAGGATACTTGGGACAATGCGCTGCCTGGGTGTAGGAGATGGAACAAATTGGAAAATCTGTCAACGCCCTTTGCAATCTTTTGCCTCGATGTTATGTCTAACAAAGCCTCACGATGCTCTAAAAACAGAGCACCATTCCACTGGTGTTTGTTGAGTGCTTGTTATGAATGCAGCATTATTCTAGCTGTTGGGAGGTTACAGATTTTTTAAAAACAGAAGTAATGCAAGGTTACTCATGGAGATTTAGAACATGAGAGAAGCATAAAAGAAAAAAGATTTATCTTTAAATGCATCCCACCATTAACATTTTGATCTATTTACTTCCAGCCTTTTCCCCACTTTTGTAGGTATACATTTATTTACATATATATGTAGATATCAAAATGTTTATATAGTTTTATGACCTTCATTAAAATTTTTATTATACCATAATCATGTATACAGAAAATGAATAAAATGTATTTGATCACTTTAAAAATTAACAAAATGTACACTCAGTCAATCATCAGCCAGGTTAAGAAGAAATAATATTACTTCCCTGGCATGTCCCTCCCTCCCTCCCTCCCTCTCTCCCTCTCTCCCTCCTTCGCTTAAGGTAGCCAAATGCAGAAAGGATCTGTTTTCTTAACCTTGTTCATCTATTTTATTATCTAAATTGCAGCAGGAGAGAAACATGCCTACTTTATCTAATTTCACACAGACACTGGAAGATGTCTTCAAAAAAGTTTTTATTACATATATGGACAACTGGCGCAGGAACACAACAGCTGAACAAGAGGCACTGCAAGCCAAAGTGGATGCAGAGAACTTCTACTATGTCATCTTGTACCTCATGGTGATGATTGGAATGTTCTCCTTCATCGTTGTAGCCATCCTGGTGAGCACAGTGAAATCCAAGAGACAGGAGCATTCCAACGACCCCTACCACCAATACATTGTGGAGGACTGGCAGGAGAAGTACAAGAGTCAAATTTTGAATCTAGAAGAATCAAAGGCCATCATCCATGAAAATATTGGGGCAGCAGGGTTCAAAATGTCTCCCTGAAGGGGAGAAAGGCACCAAACCAACATCTGACATCCAGACATAAAGAGATGCCAATGACTCGAAGCAAATCTAAAGTGTCATTGCTTAAAATGAGTTCCTCGTTCTCTACTGAGAATTTTAATGGAGATTATGTGGCTGACCAACTAAGACAGATGACATTTCAATCTCAGTGACTTATGCTTGCTTATCAGAGCAATATTTTGTGCTAAAGACTGCTTCTACTTTCTGGGCAATGTCAATGTCATTTTAATCAATGTCCATAGTGAAAATAAAGCCAAAATTGAAGTAAAGTGCCCAGGCAGTGGCAGTGGGGATATAAGGGAAAGATTTACAAATCATTGAATCTTCTTTCTCACGAAACATCATTTGTATATGACAAATTCAATTTATAAATCCAGAAGCTGAGGTGCAAAATCTATCACTTACTCCCTGGATTGACATAGGAGTATTTATTTATTAATTCATGAGTACAGAGTCTGAAATGATGAATGAACAGAACCACAGGGTTATTTTACATTTATTGTTTTCCTGGCATTTAACTTATTTGAAAGTCTGAAGATGGAACAAACATTTCAAAGGGCAAATACTCATACCAGAGAAGTCCAATATTTAAGAACTACCCATGCCACAGAAACATATTTTTAAACTAACATTTAAAGTCTTGCAGAAAACTAACCTTTAAAATTTCTCATTAAGAAAAAATAATAAATTATAACAAATTGCTTTATAAACAACTTATTCTCATTCAATTTTATTTTCTTCTATGTATAATTATTTTCACTTATGTTTGAAAGACTAAAGGTACAGAAAATATCTAAATTGCTGATGTCTGTTGAAAAGCTAGACAGTAGCTGCTTAATATTTTGCACCATGGGGTACACGATGTCAGGGCTATCATCTTGCTGTTGGCAGGCCATTTCATTTATAGATGAGGAAATCGCAGTTCACTGAGATTAGGTAATTTCATTCACTAATTCAATTGGGCAACATTGATCGACTTGGATCACTGGCCTAGACCCAGGAGTACAGAGATGAACGAGACTCCCTGAGCTGGAGGAACTCATACAATAGAGGGAGTCAAATAGTGAACATCGTGATGATAGAATGGGACAGGGTCCTGCCAGACACCAACACAAAATGGACAGAGCCAGGGACAGGAGGGCATGCCTCCTCTCTCAGAGCAGATGAAATTAGCAAGTCAGTGGCAGCAGAGAGATGTGCAGTACCTCAGCATCACGTAGCTTCTAGTTTACTGTGTTCTCCCTCCTCCCAGACAGGGCACAGTAATGGAGGGCAGGGCCTCAAGCCTCAGGGCACTAAGACAAAATTTAGAAAAGGAACTCTTCTTCAAAGCATGCCTGTACAACCCTGTGTACCAACTACAAGGTTTGTCTCCTTAAAATTACAGTGAGCTATATACAAGGTGTCTATTTCCCAATAACAGACTTGCAAGTATGCTAACAGGACCATTCAATACAGTGTTAGAGAAAGTCATTCCTATTCCAAGAGCAGATGTGGGAAGAGTGGTCTCCTTCCTCAGATCAGAAACACAGAATTGCCACCCACCCATGGAAACGTCCAGCTCAGAGAGCCCAGAGCAGCAATTGGTCTATAAATCCCAGGCCTCTGCTGTGTATCCAGACCAGGAGCTGAGGTTTCCACCAGGTGATAAAGACTCTCTCCTTAACCAAACAAGTCAAGCTCCTCTGAGTCCTCTTCTTGACTAGATCCCAACCCTGGCCTATGAAAACTTCAGACTCTTGGCCAAAATGATTTTATTCACCTCTGCACACTGAGAGACTTGAACAAACAGTAGTATACTTTCTAACAGCTGAAGGTCATATCCCTAGGGTTACCCCAGCTTCCTGCCAAAGTGCCTGCCTGAGAAAAATGAATATTGCATGGAAATAATTTACCATTTGTTCCAGCCAAAACCTGGTGACAGACAAATAGGCCCCTGAGTCCCCTCTTAGAGCAGTTATATTTTTAATTTATTTATGAGTTGAGGTGTCACTCTGTCATTGTTGCCTGTATTTACTTATTTACTTATTAACTGCCAGAGTCTCACTGTTGCCCAGCATACTTCAGCCTCTACTTCCTGGACTCGGGAGATCTTTCTACTTCAGCCTCCCAAATAGCTGGAACTACAAGTGTGTGCCACCATGCCTGGCTAATTTTTTTATTTTTAGGTCTCACTATGTTGCCTAGGCTGGTCTTGAACTCCTGGGCCCAAGCAATCCTCTCATTTCAGCTTCCCAAACTGCTAGGATGACAGGCATGAGCCACCACACCCAGTGGAACAGTTACTTTTGACAGCTTGCAATTAACAATATTTGCTTTTCCCCTTTGAGATGTAAATCTTCTAGCATCCAGAAAATGTCTTGTCTCTTTGAAATGCAAATTTTCAAACTCTCCCTGTGGGGTGAGTGCTTTGCTCTAACTTACCACCCTCTGACCTAGATAGAAGTTTGTTTTTTTTCCACATAGGTATCAACTAGCAAACCCAGATCACACTAACTATTACACTGACCCAACCTTTCCCGCTTTTTATGCATTTCTACTTCCCTAACTCTCTCAAGTCCTGCTCCCACGTCCAGGTAAGTCTGCACAAATGGAAGTTGAGCTCTTCCTGCTGGACCTTCTTCTGATTTGCAATAGCTACTGAGTCTAACCTGCCTGCTTTAACTAGTATCTGGTTTTGTTTACCTTCGACAATAGAAGACAACCCCAGGGAAAAATCTCTGTTTTCCTACTTAGTTCCTGGTTTTCAGCAATGATTTTATGATCATCACTGCAAGTATAGGTGACATACAGGGTTCTGTCAGTCAACTTCACTTTTGGGAAAGGGGGCAAATGCTGACTCTTTACAAGCACGTTGGGTGTATAGTGGTAGAAAATCATTTGCCAAAATTTGCCACTCCAGGGTCAATTCCCACCAAATCCAGGTTTTCCACTTTTTACCTGGCAACTGAAAACACCAATTCAAACAACTTCCTGCTTTTCTTTTCTTCCTCATTTGCTTTTAGATTTCCTCTGCTTGGTCTACTGGTCCACATGACCTAAGTACCTTTTATTTCTAAAGCACAGCTCAGAAGCTATTTAAAAAAGGAGAACATGGTAGTGGATGAACTGATAGACTCTAGATTCAGATTACCTACGGTCAAGTCCCAGCTCCAGCACTTGCTGCCTTTAAAGACCTGGAAAAATTAATCTCTTTGTGTCTCCATTTTCCTCATTTGTGAAATGGTTATAATTACAGCATGTCCCTTGTAGGCTTGTTATGAGACTTAAATTAGACAATAGCCTCTAAGTGCTTATAACAAAGCCATTTTTGTTACTTTCCCCAGGTAAACTTCCCTTGTTAACAGAACCAACCCCCTTATCCCTAAGTTTATTCTTCCCTCTGCACCCTCTAACATTTTGTACCTCATTACCACAGAGTCCTAATGGGCTTTGGAATTAGATCGCCTGGGTTCACATCTCCATTCTGCCACTGCAATTCACACGTTTTCTAGTGCCCGCCACTTTATCTCCCCTAATCTCAGTTTCCTCATCTATACACGGGTGGGCAGAGTACGTGCTGAGCACTCTAGAGACATCCTTCTTGCAATCCTTGCATTTGGGTGCCTGGTTTGTGCCCTCCCAAGGCACAAGGACTGAGCGGGCTCAAACTCTGCACAGGTTTACAAAGCAGATTTGTTGAATGAACGAATCTGGAAACTTAGTATTGGGGCACCATACCGTTACCCCAAAAGAAAAATGGATGCACCCTGGTCAGAAAGGACGAACGCTAAATTTGGAAACTTTATGAGCACCCACCCACATGTCCTTGGAGGAGGCATCCAGGGAATGTGAGGACAACTGAGGGCAAGGGGCCCCTGGAGGATCCGCCCTCCATCTGCCGTCCTCCAGCTCAGGGAAGTTCAAAGGGAGAAAATGCCCCCAGGCCTGGACGAAGGTGCCAGCCCCACAGTTCGGCGGCTCCCGGATGGCGGGGCCTATCGTCCCCTGTCACAGCCCCAGAGCGGCTCTCTTGAGACCCACTGCGCTTGCGCACATAGCGGCACGCCCCACGAAGCCTGCCTTTACCCACTGCGCCTGCGCAGGGAGCCGCGTTCCAAGGCGACTGCCGGGTCCTCTGCGCCGGCGCGCGGAGCAGTGCATTTCGGGATGCGTAGTTTTCCCGGGCAGGACTGTGGGAGTCGCCGTTTGTGTGGGGGCCGCGCGCGGGACATCCTCCTCTGGGAGATGTAAGTGTGTGACGTCTAGGTCAGAGGGAGCATGACCCGAACTCCGGAAGCTCTCTGGGGGCGCTGGGATCTGGCGGCCAGCCCTGCGCTTGCTTTTCCTCTCCGTGTCAAACGCCTGCGGCACTGGGGTGGGGCTGGGGGACGCCCCTGCCTGACCACGGATTGGCGCGTTGAGGCCGGCGCGCGGCCTGGCGGGGGCCCAGGACAGGTTCCAGCCGGAGAGTCTGGAGGGAAGCGCGAACGTTCTGGACACACTGTTCTGTGGAAGGGTAGGGGAAGTAAGTGATGGCAGCTCCTGGCCCTCATCTTCGGGTCAGAGTGGGACAGTTGTTGTTTCCCGAATGTCGAGAGTGGGGAGAGGACTCCAGAGTGACCCTGGGTTACCGAGGAGGACCTGAGGCCCAGAGGGGTTCAGCGACTCGCCCAGGGTTGCGCAGAAAGCACAGGCTCCAAAGAGATGTGGAGTCTGGGCAATTGAGATCGGGAAGGGGGTTGGGGGATGGATGGTTTTTTGAAGATCATGGCCCGGTGCAGACCTGGGATGACCAAGTGATGCCCAGGATTCACCTGGCAGCCCTCTCTCCATACCTACCCCTACCTAAAATGCTTGGGTGAAGGGTTGAGGTGAAAAGAGTAGAGACTGGGAATGAGAACAGCTTCAGAACGTCCAGGCAGAGGGCACGGCCTGATTTAGTGGCTGGAAGGGGTTAGACACCAAGAGATAGACTGACCCTTGAGTTTGTTAGGTGTGCCAAAAAGAAAATGTAGACTGTGGACAATACATTGTCCTTGGTGCTTTAATTGGCCTAACCAGAGTAAGCGAATAGCTGTTTTGTTTCTGGGAGAAACCAGGCAAAGGAAAACTCAGGATATTTTTGTAGTAAAAGAAGTAGAAGAATTTGGAATTGTATCTTAAGTCATTTATTATTTTTGAGTTTTTAAGCTAAGACTGGATAGTTCCAAGGGGTGTTTAAAATTACCTGCTCTTCATAGGTTTTATGCCCCTCAAAATTGTCCCCATCTTGTTGGCTTTTACAGTCCAGCCCTCAGATACCAGGTGCCTCTTGTTGCATCAGGTGTACGTGTGTCAGCAGAGCAAATAGCTTAGTGATATTTTTAGTTTTCTTAGTTCTCATTTGCAGAAACCTGCAGAGTGCTGTTAAAATGGTGGACCTGGGGCATGCAATTTCAGGGAGGTGGGGGGAAAGTTATAAATCAGAGGCAGTGCATGGGAATGATCAGAGCTGATCAGAGTAGTTTGCCCTTTTGTCTCCCACCCTTACCCCAACCCTTCCACTACCATTGCAAATTGACTTTAGATATGTTTCTTTCCTAAAGCTTGGATTTTTTTTTATCATTCCTAGCTATAATGTTGAGGCAGCTGCCAGTATATGTTTACAGTCAGGTTCTGTAATATCAGAAAGGATGGTGAGTTGTGGATTTCAGAGTTGCAGAATTGGGTTCTGATTTTTTAAAATGAGAATACTTTGGTTCAGAGGGTTAATGACTTGCCCCAGCTCATATACCCTGCCATTGGTGCCAGATCTCCAGTTCTCCTGGTCCTCAGGTTATTGTTCTTTATTCCATGTCCTGCTGTTTTAGAATAACTGATTTTGTGTTGGATGCCACTTGTCTATATCCTTCAGCTTGGCATGCCCATTAGTGGAAGGAGAGAGATTTATGATAACAGTAATGGTTAACATTCATTCTTTCTATGTACTGAGCATGTTGCTTAGGGGGTTACAGTCCAATCTGAAGGAGAATTTAGAGATAAAGTTGAGGCTTGGAGAGGCCAGGGGGCTGGTCCAAGGTCACACTGCTAGTGAACGTAGCACGTTTGCCAGAGGACCAGGCCACTGGATGTTCCTTTTCATTTATTTCCTCCAGTAAGATTTTTGGACCTGTTTGTCATCCTTGACCTTGCAACCAATATCCTATGTACATCGATTCACTGGGTATCTAATTTGGACTCAGAAAATTTGTGGGGAACAAACTCATATTTGTACACAACTCAATTAAAGAAGGAATTATAAAAATAAAATTCACAAGAACTTAAATATTTTATTTTAATATACAACATGGCTAATTCCTAAGATTAGTAGAGATATTCCAAAGTAAAATTCTAGCAACAGGTTATATATAACATGTTAGGAACGTATTTCTTCAATGGAGGTCAGAATCTGCTGCTCCTTACAAACAAGTGGGCCATTGATACATGAGGGTAATGAGTACTGTCAGTCACCATCGTTACATTTAAACAAATCTACAATTTGAATTCCTATCGTTAGCTAACCTGACTTTGAAAACGTCATGGGGAAAACTTGGCTATCTGTCTATTTGCTTTCAGGATACTGTAACCTTGAATAGATGAGGTATGAACTATGAATAGATGACGTATGAAGTATAAAAATATTTAGGTGCTTTTGTAATTGAAAGATTTTAAAGCATCTTCACTGAAGTTCAGCTTACCCCATTCTAAAGGCCTGTGGTTTTTTTTAAACCACTTTTCTTAATTCTAACTGTAAGTACACTTAAAGAGAATCTTGAACGCAAAGCTGTCTGCATCACGATGGTTCTGAGCTTAAGTCTCTGGAGCCAGACTGGATGGGTGTGAATCTCAGTCCCACCTGTGAGACCTGGGATGTGTTACTTAAGCTTTGATTCCTCCTGTATAAAGTGGAGACACTAAACTACCTTGAAGGGCAGTCATGAGGACTAAATGAGTTAATTCTTCTAAGCACTTTAGCATGGCCTGGTACAGTAAAGTTATGATAGGATGATGATGATAATGATTATTTGAGTTGGAATCTCACTCTGTCGCCCAGGCTGGAGTGCAGTGGCACACACACAGCTACTGCAGTCTTGACTTGCAGGGCTTAGTATCCTTCTGCCTCAGCCTTCCAAGTAGTGGAACTACAGGTGTGCGCTATTATGCCTGGTTAATTTTTTTATTTTTGTGGAGACAAAGTCTCACCAAGTTGCCCGGGCTGGTCCTGAACTCCTGGGCTCAGGCAATCTTCTCACCTCTGCCTGCCAAAGTGCTGGAAGCCACAGGTGTGAGCCACTGCGGCCAGCCAAGCAGGGATTATAATGCTATAAATTATCTCGTTTCAGAAAAAGTAGGGACCCTAGACACCATCTGCTTGACTTGCTTCTTTACTTACAGATGGGACCAAGGTCCCAAGAGGGAAATCACTTACCAGAGTGTGTAAATTCTTCATCCAGAGCGCAAGTTTTCTGTCTCTTGGGGTATGTGTCATATTCTAAAAATAGTAGCATACAAGGCCCTGAAACAAATCCTGTGCTCCAGCTGTTCCCTGCCTTGTCATTTCTTGCCTTACCTTCTGCTAGGTCCCCCTCATGATTTAGAGGGAATTCTATGTGTGAATTGCATTCCTAGGACATTTTTCTTTCCTGTCACTTATTTCCTTGCACCCAAGTAATCCTTTAAAAAACAAGATTAACACTCAGAGAAACTGAAAAGCAGAAAGATACTCATCTATAAACCAGCTTGTGTTCAGGACACGTGGTGGGTAGAGAGATGTTTTAGACGTGGGCTTTTAGGTCCAGAGATGAATGGAATGGGAGCACATTTCCTCAGAAGTGTCACTGTCACCTCTACTGGGGGCTACAGAGAGCTGTGAGAGGAGCTTTCTGCCCACAAGAACTAGGCCTGTCTCAGTCCTTACCCAGCCTGTCTGCTTCCCACTAGCTCTAGGTTGCCTTGTCAGGACACAATCTGCCTCTCTGAGAGCTTGTCTTCTATCCGTCAAAGAGATGTCTTCCTGAGGTGGTCTGCCTAGAAACCCCACACCAACCTGTTTCTTTTCTTCCCACCCAGATCAGATCTTCAGGCTTCCTGAACCTGACCTTCTAGCTCCATCTCCTCATGTACTTATCTGGGGGGAGCCTGTGCTAATCAGGAGTGAATTCAAGTTGGTCTACCATGAACTGGAAGGTGAGAATAGTTATACACATTTGTGGTTTGGCTTTTTTCATTCCTCTTAATTATAAAAATTCAGAATAACAGTTCTATAGAAGATTGATTAAAAATAAAAAAAGATGAAAGCATAATAATATTTAATGTTTCATTTTAAATTAGAACATGTAAGTGTATATTTATTCACCAGATTTCGGGAAGAAGGCCAGGCCTTCTCTTCGAGTGTACATCTACTAATTTCAGAGCTGCCTTATTTTTCTTGCAAAAACTATACCTTTAAAGCTTTTCCTACAATTTCATGTTTTGGTTTCTTTAAAGTAGATGCAATGGATTTACTGTTTGTGTCTCCCTTCAAATTCAATATGTTGTAACCCTAATGCCAGTATGATGGTATTTGGAGGTGGATAGAGCCTGTGGCAGGTAATTAGGTCATAAAGCTGGAGTCCTCATAAATGGATTAGTGCCCTTGTAAAGGGGACTCCAGGGAGCTCTCTCGCCCTCTTTCTGCCATGTGAGGTTACAACAAGAAGTCAACAGTTGCAGCCTGGAAGAGGGTCCTGACTGGAACCCAACCATGCTGTACCCCGATCTCAGACTTTGAGCCTGACAAATAAAGGTGTGTTGTTTCTAAGTCACCAGCCTATGGCACTTTGTTCTAGCAGCCTGAATTGACTAAGATGGTAGATTAAGATCTTATGAAGCAGTCTGCATATACAGTCTTTCCAGATTTTGATGTTCTTCCCTAATCTTTTATAGTTGTCTTGCCAACATTTTTTTTTTTTTTACAATGCAAAGTTGAGTCTTTCAAAGCATTCAACCTAGTTTTTATGGAAACAACTTTTTCTTTACACAACCGTATTTCATAAGTGTAACATTTAAATAGCTTATCTAATAAAGTATCAAGTACAACTTAAATAAGCTGGTTGGTGAGTACACACAGCTGATCCCTGTGAAACATTAGATTTCAGCTGGTGGTAGCAGAAGTTCAAGGGCAACCAGAAAGTAGCCCGCTAGCTGCAAGCATTCAGTGGGCTGTGGGCAACAGTCAGCAGGTTTACAGAGAGAAAAGAGAGTGTTACTGTTAAAATCCCTAAAGTTAGTAAGGTGAGGTGGGGGTTGGTTAAGAGAGCAGCCACTGAAATATATGTTTATTGTAGCCATTTTGAAAAGCATAAAATCAAATACAAATTCTGTATCTTTTCGCCATCTCGCCAGAGATGGCTACAGTGAACAATTGTGGTGTACTTTCTTCTATATATGTAAGTGTGGTGTGTGTATTTTCAAATGTAGGATCTTATTGTATCTATTCTTTTTAATTATTATAAGCATTTTCTTTTCCAAAACATTCAGTGGTTTTCCATTGCAAAGAGGAACTGGAAAAGTCTGGAAGCAGGATTAGGGAGTAGCTCCCCACGGGGCTTGGGGGGCCCTGCAGGAGGGCTTAGAGCCTCTGTTCTCCAGGAAAATCTGGTTTAAGTTAAGGACGCAGAGTGAGTGTTCTGTAAAAGGGTTGAAGAGGTTAGGACAGTTTGTTTAGCATACCTTGTGGGGTCAGAACTCACAGTGAAAAGACTGGAAAGGAAAGAAGCAATGAGAAGGTAGGAGGGGGAAGGAGCAGAAAACAGTGGGGTGAAGTTTAGGGGACCTTTTATCCAATGCAGTGGCTAAGTTGGTAGAGGTGGGGTGCAATAACTGGCACTAAAGTCTGTGTCAACAAGGTTCAAAGGTTGTATTTTATACTCCAATGCGGTGGTTCTCCCAGCTCAAGTGTATCACAATCACCTTGAGGACTAGTGAAGGCAAGGATTGCAGGCCCCAGTCCCAGTTTCTGACTGGGTAGACCTGGGGTGGAGCCTGAGAATTTGCATTTCTCACAAATTCCCAAGTGATGCTGCGGCACCTGTACATAGAAAAGTTTGTCTGTTTAATTGTGGGGTTTGTCAACCCAGTTAACCAGTCCTGTTTGTGACTGTCCTTTCCTGCATTGGGAACAAAATCTGCCTATGCCTTCCCAGCTTCAGGCAGCCATAGCACCATGGCTTCCAGGAAGCAGATTGTGTTTAAACATGGGCCCTTCCATGTAGTGTCAGAAAGGAGTGGCCCCTCTTTACATGTGATTGCAGAGAGCTGCAGGAGTTTGAAGGGATTATGTAGGCCCCGTGTGACCTGTGCCCTTCCCCTTCTGGCTTGGTGGGCCATGGCTGGCAGCAGCAGTCAACACTACCTGTGATTAGCAATGAGTATGGCCTCAGTATTGAAAAAGTTACTTATTACCATTTCACAGATATTGGCAATAATTACTATAGGTCTAGTCTACTCCAACAACATTAATTTTCCTCCTAGAAGGTCTGTGTGTTTCAAGAGATAGATGGAGTTTGTCAAAAGGAAATCAGAGGGAAGGGATTTAAAAATTTATTTATTATTATTTTTGAGTTAGAGTCTCATCCTGTCACCCAGGTTAGAGTACAGTGGCACATTCTCAACCACCGTAGCCTCGACCTACTGGGCTCAGGTGATCCTTCTACCTCAGCCTTCTAAGTAGCTGGCACTATAGGCACATGCCACCGTGCCCAGCTAATTTTAAAAATTTATTGTAGTGATAAGGTCTCGCCAAGTTGCCCAGGCTGGTCTCGAACCCCTGGGCTTAGGTGATCCTCTTGCCTCCACCTGCCTCCCAAAGTGCCGGGATTACAGGCGTGAGCCACCACACCCAGCTAGAAGGAAGGGATTTAGCATAACCGAGGCTTAGTGCCCTACAGAAGGGCAGGAAAGGTGTCCTGAAGCCCTTCACTTTAGCCTATTTAGTGTCCTTGACCTCTGCCGCCCTTGCTCTGCCTCCTTTTCAAACTTTGGCCTCTTACCTCTGCCTCCCCACTGCCTTTAAAAGGAAGGTAAATAAAGCTGGGCACGGTGGCTCACGCCTATAATCCCAGCACTTTGGGAGGCCGAGGTGAGAGGATTGCCTGAGCCCATGGGTTAGAGTCCAGACTGGACAACTTGGTGAGACCTCAGCTCTACAATAAATAAAAAAATTAGCAGCAACTTGGATGGATCTGGAGTCGATCATACTCAGTGATCTATCACAGAAACAAAGAACAGAGTACCTTATGTTCTCACTCATAAGCAGACCTTGAACAGTTTTAATACTATAAGCAAGGGATTGGCAGTAGTGGGAAACTGTCGGGGAAGGGGGAAGTGGGATTGGCAGTTGAGGGGAACTGCTAGAGGAGGGAGGGGCATACCTCATCAAGAAGGGTACCTGCATAATCAATGTTTGTATACCTAACCCTGAATTGTACCCCACATCTTTATAATAAAATTAAATTAAATAAAATTAAAAAATAAAAAAATTAGCTGGGTGTGGTGGTGCACGCCTATAATTCCAGCTACTTGGAAGGCTGAGACGGAAGGTTTGCTGAGCCCAGCAGGTCGAGCCTGCAGTAGCCATGAGTGTGCCGCTGCACTCCAGCCTGGGCAACGGAGTGAGACTCCAACTCAAAAAATTAATAAATAAAAGGAAGGTAAATAATGAAGCCATGCACCTGTGTCCATTGACCAATGTGCTTCCATTTCAATGGGTTTTTGACTTCTGGTGGGGACAGTATATTCCTGCGGCTACTAAAGCTGCTTTGTGTTTAGATCACGGAGGACCATGGGTAGAAATGTGGGCTCAATCATAATAGAACTCCATTGGCTGATCCAAGGAGATGTAGAAAATTGGAAGAGCAACTTTTCTTAACATGAGTCAGTCAGTCTATTGGTTAGCCTAGAAAATCCTAATAACATAAAGAGAGGTTTATACAACAATGTTAAACATCCTTTTCATAGGTGGTTTGTATACATTGAGTCAGACTTTCACCTCTGGAATGTGAACCTTCAAGGAAGCAGAGGAATTTGAGGATTATTGGCAGGCAGAGGTGTGAGGTTTAAACAAATCAGCATTCTAAGCTGCTTACACTTACCGGGGTAAAAAGTTTAAAAGTTTCACTTGCATAACTTTTTTAGTCTTTTATACTGTGTCAGAGTGCCTGAAGTATATGTGTTATGTTTATTCTTTACTGTGAAAATGATTTTGTGGTTGAAAACTATTGTCTAGTTACCGAGTATTCTTGTGTTCTTATTGTTTTAGTTAAATTAAAACCATTTAATATTTGCATTCCTCCTTCTCCCATGATATCCATTATATTTGTGTCTTATCACAACATTCCACAAATATCCAAATGTGACCAGTTAAATTATTTCAGAGGTAATGAGTCCAGTTGCCTGTGGTGAATTTGGTAACCAGGCATTGCTTATTTGCATAATTTCATTGAAAAGTTGGTGGGAGTGGGAAGCGCATCATATATATGACAGTGTAGTGGAATGTTGAAAAGTCAGGCCTTGGAGCAGGCAGAGCTGGGTTAGACCTGGCCTCGCTTGCTGCTAACCTCCCTGTGCTTTGCCTTTTCTCGACTGTACAGTGAGGGCCATCTGTCTGCCTTAAGGATGGAGCTGGGGATGGAAGGGAAAGAGCTTTCTGGAGCTTTCTAGCGCCAGAAAGTTCCCAGTCTGTGGCAGCTGATGCTACATCTTCTAAACGTGAGCTCCACACCTAGGTCTGAGTCATAAAGGATTTAAATAAAATGATAGGAACATATGTATACATAGATGTAATTTCATTAATTTCATTTCATTGAAAATAAGGAATCAGTGGAAGGGACTGCCCGGGGATTCAATTGTTCTGTTCCAGTTCCAACATCCTCGTGAGTGAGCTGTAGACCATGGGTAGACCGCTCACCCTTCAGGAGCTCTACTTTCCTTGCTTATAAAACAAGGTAGTAGACTAGGTCATCTTGAAAGCCCTTTCCAGCCCTCTAGTTCTGTGAGCATATTGTTCTCACTAACTAGTTTAGATCACCTTTAGTTAAACTGTTGGAGAGAGGTTCAAATGTACTTCCCATAGTAAAATCTCATTTTATTGGCATTACATGTAATAAATGATGTTTGGAAGTTTAACCTAATGATTTCATTGGGATAATCTTACCCTGTCCTCTAAAATAACAATTACTCAACAAAAGCATATCTTTTCATTTTATTTGGGAAGGAATTTTTAATCACACAAAACGCTCATCATTCATTCAGGTCACACTAATCATGTCTATGAAACTAGTGTAGTATTTGCTTTAAGATACTCTTGTGATATATAGAATTTCATAATAAAACCTACTAACTGCAAAGAGTGAATATTTCAAATCCATAGTTATCCTGAACTTCATTTTAGTCAATGGGTTTACAGGAGCCAGTTAATAAATAGCTCGGTTTTGATGTTTTGAGTTTTATTGTATTTTATTTTACCTTCACGTGTCCATGCTAATGAGTTGCTGGAAACAAGAGGAAATCATGTACTAAAGCTAGAGGGTCCAGAAAAAGATCTGGTCCAGTTTTACTTTGCAGATGAAGGGGCAGGAGCTTAGTAAGGCCCAGTGACTGATCCAGGTCACACAATCAGTCAGTGGCAGAGCATAGCTGTGACCCAGGCCTCCTGACTCCAGCTCCTTTCACTGGACCTCATTCCTGCCTCAGAAGCAGGGACCTGGGTGGTCAGCAGATTGCACAGCTGAGTTGTGAGGGACCAGAGTTACCAAGCCTGCAGTTGATGGGTAGCCCGCTCTGGGAATCCAGTACCAAGCCAGTGATGGAGAGCAGAGTGTAACTACACTGCCACATGGGGATAGGGACTTTGTTCGCTTGGTCTCCAGTGTAGCCCCAGCCTCTAGCTTTGTACCCCTTGTAGGACGGGTTCTCAGGAAATATTTGTTGGGTGAAGGAACATAAAAGAAACACCTGTATCAATGATGAAACATTCAGAATGGTTTCTTTCTTCTTGAAGGTTCTCGAACACGTGCCCCTACTCCTGTATATCTTGGCAGCGAAAACATTGATTCTCTGCCTAGCATTTGCTGGAGTGAAAATATACCAGAGGAAAAGGCTGGAAGCTAAACAGCAAGAACTGGAGGCTGAGAAGAAGAGGCAAACAGAGAAGAAAGACAAGTAAAGGGAAATCAGAGGTAATTGGACTTTGCAAATGGGAAGCATACAGCGGGTTAGGGCAGTCCAATCAGTGGATATGATAGATCTGAGAATTCCATATCCCTCCAGTCTGACGGACTGTATGAGGGCATGTGTCCCCAGAGGTCCTCTGGGGGAGAACTGGTCTGTCTCAGGGCCAGGTGTGCAGATCCTGATCCTAGGCCCTCTCTGCTGCTGAGCCAAGGTGCTCAGGATTAGTTCACCCTGCTCCAAACCTGCAGTGGTTCTTTTTTTTTAAAATGGAGTCTCACTCTGTCTCCCAGGCTGGAGTGCAGTGGTACACTCAAAGACACTGCAGCCTTGACCTGCTGGGCTCAGGGAATCCTTCCACCTTAGCCTTCCAAGTTGCTGAAACCACAGGTGCGTGCCACCATGCCCACCTAATTTTTTAATTTATTGTAGAGGCGAGGTCTCTCCAAGTTGCCCAGGCTGGTTTCGAACCCCTGGACTCAGACAATCCTTCTCCTCAGCATCCCAGAGTGCTGGGATTACAGGTGTGACCCACCGTGCCTGGCTCTGCAGTGGTTCTTAACACATATTTGGGCCTCAGAACTCTGAGAATTTAATGACTGCTGTGGGCCAGATGTGTCAAGGCAAGAAGTTATTATTGAGTTTCTTTTACAGATTTAACACATGACTGTTGGGAGTTTCCTTGATTTAGGTGTGTTGATCCAATTTGTTAGGTTGAGCTCTGTTTCTTTAAAAATAAGAGGCTTCAAATATGGTGGCAGGGGATACTAGATCAGTGGTTCCCAAACCTGGCTAATGATCAGAATTGCCTAGGGTGCTTGTTAAAATGCAGACTCCCAAGCTCCAGCTTCAGACAGATTCCATTCTATCTGTGGCTGGGTCTAGACATCTTTTCTTTAGGAAACTGATTCAGTGATTCTTATTATAAAGAACAAAATGATGATCCATTTTCAAAATGGCAGTTCCCACTCCATTTCCTGATTCTTCTTCCTTTGGTGGGCTTTGTTTACGAAATGGCAGGTTCCCTTTGGCAGGCTGTATTTGAAAAATGGTAGGCTTCCTTTAGTAAATATTGAAATCCAGTCAGAAACTTAGAAACATGTACTTTGCCTTATTTGAACAAGAATTACCTAGGCGAAGTCCGGGAAAGATTGTAACTTCTGTGGTACCCAGCCAATGGGGAACCAGGGGAAGGACTTGTGCACTAGGACATAAGTATACCTGTTGTAACCCTCTCGGGTGTGCCTGCTGCCAGATACTCGGTCTTGCAAGATTGCTATTAAAGCTTCACTTTGCTGCTTTCTGAATTTCTGTGTAGAGTTATTAGATCGACATGGGTATTTCCCACAATATTAGGGCTCATCCAGGATTTCTACAACTGCAATCAGGTCCAGCAGGATCAGGTCTCTATTGGAGTAGGAGACACGTCCCACCAGGTTTTCGGCGGCTCACTCCATCTGGGTATCCCAGGTCCCCACAACTTGGCAGGAAAACCTGAGCCTTGTTAGTTGGAAGTCAGTGAATGAGATGCTCAAAAAGGCAGGCACCAATCTGTAGAAACCTGGTAACCTCGTGCACAAGCCAATGTAGGAAAATTGGGACTATAAGTATTGCCTTGGGGGTTGGGAGATTCTTGGAGGTTGAGTGTGTGTGACTGAGACGTATCCCAGATACAAAGTAAATGTGTAATCCCAATCTGTGGTTCCATTGCCCCTCAAGGGAAATGGTTGGAGACAAATGAAGCGAGTCCTAATGTATGCAAGAAACCTCCAATACAGGGGTAGTGGGGTTGAGCACATTAGGAGCCTTGAATCAGGTATCAGATCATTTGCCTGGTAACTGCGAATGGGAAATAAAAATTCTAGGCCTAGGAAGGGAGGGAGTTAGGGCAACTCTACCAAAATTCCTCAGATAGTCCACTGGAGTGAATGTTAAGAGATTGGAAGGATGACTCCAGAACTAAGAAAAGGAAAAAAAAATTAAAATGATTAAATTCTGTTGTTTTATATAGACCAAGGAATCAGTCTGCCAACCCTCAGTGTTCTGGCCATAATTCAGCTCTGATGAGGATTGGCTGTGAATAATAAACCTTCTCTTTTTTATCAGAAGAGAGGGATTATGCCCTCTGTTGGTTTCCTGGAGCCTTCCTTATGTTTCCCCTTTGAATGGGAGGTGAGAGAGAGAAAACATCTGAGTCTTCGGAGGAAAGAGAAAAGCTGTGGGATCCTCTCTCCTGTATTCCTCCCCCTTACAATCCCCAGAAGGAACAGAGGTCAAGGGAATCAAATAGGAGACGTGGATCTATCAGGATCTCGAGAATCGAGACCCCAGGTCCCAAAACTCTATATCCCAACTTAAAGAAAGAACTGGAGCAATGCAAAAAGGATATAGAAAAAAATTCCCTTTCCCTCCGAAGACTCAAATGGAAATTCAAAAATGTTTCCATTGAGGAAAGTTCTTTTAGGGCAAGGAGAAATTGGTTTTGTCAATGCCCCACTTACTAGCACCTAAGTGAGGAATTTTAAGAAGAAAATGAAGCCATTACTGGAAGATCCCCTCAGATTAGTTGATCAATTTGGTCAGTTTCTAGGATCCAATATATATACTTGGTCAGAAATAATGTCCATTATGAATATCCTATTCACTGGCGAGGAAAGAGGAATGATTCGAAGGGCTACAATGTCTATTTGGGAACTAGAACATCCCCCAGGATTAGAAGTACAACCAGCTGTGCCATAATATCCAAATATGGATCCTGGATGGGATAATAATGATCAAGAATTAGAATGCAGGATCTAAGAGGACTTATAATTAAAGGCATTAGAGAATCAGCTCTGAGACCTCAAAATGTCTCAAAGACTTTTGAGGTTCAACAAGAAAAGGAAGAAACTCTAACAGCTTTCCTACAGCGACTCAAGGATCACATAAGAAAATGCTCAAGGCTAGACCCAGAAGACCCCATGGGACAGGGTCTTCTAAAGGGTAATTTTGTAACCAAAAGCTGGCCGGACACTACTAGGAAATTACAGAAACTAGAGGGATGGAATGAGAGATCCCTTGAGGAATTATTAAGAGAAGCACAAAAGATGTTTGTCAAGAGAGACAAGGAAAAGCAAAAACAACAGTCAAGAATTATGGTATGGAAGGCTGAGGCGGAAGGATCGCTGGATCGCAGCAGGTCGAGGCTG
>CAUYQG010265483.1:0-23957 GCA_963574415.1 Tarsius wallacei
CTGAGCGACCGAGCCTGGCCATTACAGCCTTTATTATACAAAGGACTCTCTAACAGGAACAACGCAGCTACAGGAACAAGCACTGAAGGTGGCATGAAAACCCTGGTATGAAATTGATTAAGACCAGTCTAGGCAACATGGTGAGACCTTGTCTCTACTATACATCAAAATATTAGCTGGGCGTGGTAGCGCATGCCTGTAGTTCCAGCTACTTGGAAGGCTGAGGCGGAAGGATTGCTGGAGCCCAGCAGATCGAGGCTGCGGTGGCTGGGAGTGTGCCACTGCACTCCAGTCTGGGCTATGGAGTGAGAATTCGACTCAAAAAAAAAAAAGAAGACAGAAATGATGGCTTCTGGACAGAGGAGTGTGTTGTGAGAGAAAGAGTGTATGAGTGAAGTGTGTGAGAGTGAGTGGATACAAGCGAGAGTGTGAATGGGTTTGGGAGGGTGAGAGTGGGTGAGTGAGAGATGCACATGACAGTGTGTGAGCATGTGAGTGTGTGTGAGAGTGTAAATGTTGAGTGTGAGACACTGTGAGAACGTGCGTATGAGTGAGAGTGTGTGTGCGCCCACGGCAGGTTCCTGGGAGGGCACCCTCTGTAGGTGCTGCTGCCGGCCCATGGAGTCTGTAGTCCTCCATACCCCTGAACACCTCGGACTCTGCCTTCCCTCTTCCCTTTATGTACCCCCAAACCAACGTTTGTTCTCAGTTCTCCTCTGCCACTTGCCAGGAGAGGAGGACAAGGGTCACTCACGGCTCCCATCCCAAGGATCTGTCCCCCACCCTCCTTGCACACCCCCACTTGGGCCCACAGAGTGCAGGCCGTGGCACCACCGAGTCCCACGTACACCGGGTCCACACGTCTGGAGGAGTCCTGGCCCCTGATGCCTGTCCCGCAGCAAGCCTCCCAGTGGCTCAACAGGAACCTGTCTGTACTGGAAGCAACCCGGGAACATCCCTGCTTTGATGTGAAATCAACACCGCCCCCCACCCCCGTGATGAGTCAAGGGCCCATCAGCACGCTGGGCCCTGTAACCGCCCTCTGCAAGGGCCTCCTCCAGAGCCCGAGGGAGTGTGACCTGCAGAGGGGATGTCTGACCAGCACCACCTGGGACTTACGGATGTGCTGGTTGCAGCCTGTGAGCTTGAGCTGGAGGCCACAGCAGAGTCTGACGAGGTGGAGAGCTGGCGCACCAAGGGGCTGTGTGGAGGGTGGTGGGCGGCAGCCAAGTAGCCCGAGCTGCTCACATCCGTGTGCGGCTTCAACACTGCAGAGTCAACGGGGAAGACAAGACCGCAGAGCTCAGCCATGCTGCTTCCTCTGCCAAGCCGGGAAGAGTGGCAATACACATTTCGAGGCTTAGAGGCTCAAAAGGTGGAGCCCACTGGCTGCTGGGTGGGGCTGGGCAGGGGCTGCTGGGGGCAAGCAGTGCCAGCAAGTGCAGGTAGGAGTACCCTGGCTGCCCAGAAAGCCCCATGTGACACAACTGCAGGCGGGTGCTGGCCTGGCCCTACCTTCGCTCCTCTCGGACGAGTGGTCTCGCAGTCTCATCTTGCCATGGCTGGGGTCGTGTGCAGGTGGTGGTGGGTTGAGTAAGCGCTCTGCCTTGGGCGCTGTCACTCGTTCCACCGTGGGCATGGCCCCCACATCGTCGAAGTGCCTGTGAGTCCTGTCAGGCCGGGCTTGGTGGTGGGACAGCTCTGAAGAGGCAACAGAAGAAGAGAGGTGAGAGACCTTCTCGCAGTCCATTCTCACCTGGGCTCCAAGCTCCCGAATTCTGCTGAGGCCAGGGCTGTACACCCAGGCAGCAGCATAGTCCTTCAGGACTGAAGCTCCCCCCAGCAGCAGCGTGGCCAGGACAAGCCCGAGGAGTCCAGAACAGAGACTTGTGACCCTGAGCCATGGAAGCCGGTCTGTCCGCAGGCACACCAAATGTGGTGCCACTGCTGGCTGCGCTCGAGGCCCCTGGTGCCTGAAGGGGCTCCCCAAGTCTCTCTGAGAGCACCTCAGACAAGCGAACGTGGTCACGGGTGCCCTGCCACTCCAACCCCAACGTGCTGCAAAGCAAGTCAGTAACTCGGAAATAAGAGGAGAGGAGACCCGGGACCCACTGGTCCCTGAACTCACTGGCTGTGGTCAGGAAGGAGCTGACCAGCTTGTGCCTGTCCTTACGAGATGGGTCTGGCAGGCTGCCTGGCAGGGGTGCTCTGTGCTTGAGGGTCAGCTTTTTGGGAGGTTTGATTTTGTCGAAAGGCTTGTTCTGCCACTGAGATTTCAGCATGCTCTGGTAGTGCAGGCTTGTGGGCACATCTGCAGGAAACACAGAACACTGCTGGTTAGCTGCCCGCTGGGCCCGAGGTGAGGCACTCGCCACTGTCAGCCACATGGCCTCCAGGCCAAGACCCACACCCCACCCTCCGGTGTGCCCGCAGATGACACAATAGGGCTCCGGGTGTTATCGCATGGAAGGCCATTCTCCAGGCACAAGCAGGTCCCTTTCGTTTTTTACTTTCAAGTGCCAAGGAAAAGAATCCCCAAAACTCCCTTGCTGGACGGATGGAGTCTTCGTTCCATGTGTTTCACTAAGCGTGCGAACAGTCTGTTCCTCTTCTTTATTTAGTAAGCTTACTTCTTCCCATCACTGCAGAGCGAACCAGGACACACTCATTCCACAAAACTCTAGAGGGTCTCTGTGCTCTCAGACGCTGTGTGGGCACCACCACCCCCTCTCTCTGCAGGGCAAAGGCCACTCTCCCTCCTCCTCTGCCCAGTCACCTCCCACCTGAAGGCTATTGAGACTGTCTAGCTGACTAGGTAATGTCCACTGTCACAGAGCAACAATCTTTTGAACTTAACTATAATTTTTTTTTTTTTTGGATGTATTGTAGAGACGAGGTCTCACCAAGTTGCCCAGGCTGGTCTCGAACCTGTGGGCTCAGGCAATCCACTCGCCTTGGCCTCCCAAAGTGCTGGGATTACAGGCTGAGTCACCAAGACCAGCCGCTTAACCTTTTTGTTTTGTTTTGAGTTGGGGTCTCACTCTGTCACCCAGACTGCAGTGCAGTGGCATGACCACGGCTCACCGCAGCTTCAACCCTCCTGGGCTCAGGCGATCCTTCAGCTTCAGACTCCTGAGTAGCTGGGCATGCTCCACCATGCCTGGCTAATTTTTTAATTTTGTGTCAAGACAAGGTCTTAGTACACTGCCCAGGCTCAAGTAATCCTCTCGCCTGTTGAGATTACAACCATCATGGTTGGCCAAGTAACCTCTTTAGAAAAAGAATTTCCAGATTAAAAAACCATCTTTCTCTCAGACCTTTAAAGCTATTCTTCCACGTAGCCTAACAGTCAGTACTGTGTATAAGAGGGACTCATTCTTATTTACTTGTAGGTAGCCTGGTTTTTGTCTTTTAAGCTTTTGCAAAAACAAGAACAAAAAAACACAAAGAAAACCTGTGTTATTCCACTCACTCTCAAATCACTTCAGGAGAACTGCCACTTGTTCCACCAGTGACAGTGAGTCTTTCTTTATTTTTTGAGTTGGAGTCTCACTCCGTCGCCCAGACTGGGGTGCAGTGGCCACTCCCGGCCACCGCAGCCTCGACCTGCTGGGCTCCGGCGATCCTTCCGCCTCAGCCTTCCAAGTAGCCGGAACTACAGGTGCGCGCTACCACGCCCAGCTAATTTTTGATTTATTGTAGAGATGAGGTCTCACCAAGTTGCCCAGGCGGGTCTCAAACCTGCGGGCTCAGGCAATCCACTCATCTCAGCCTCCCAAGGCGCGGGATTACAGGCTGAGCCACCAAGCCCGGCTGACAGTGAGTCTTTTAATCCATGAACATGGTGTGTGCCTCCATTGACTTAGATTTTCTTTCAGTAGTATTGGGTAGTTTTCTTTTTAAAAATTTTTTTATAATTTTTAAAGTTTTAATCTTGTTTTAGATTCAAGGGGCATATGTGCAGGTTTGTTACATGGATACATTACGGGATGGTAAGGTTTGGGCTTCGGGTGAGTTCATCACTCAAGTGATGAGCACAATACCTCATGGGTAGTTTTCAACCTCCCCCCTCCTTCCCCTTTTAGGAACTCCCAGTGTCCGTTGTTCCCAGCCTTATGCCTGTGTGTACCCAGTGTTTAGCCTCCACTTATAAGTGAGAACGTTGCCTGCTTTTCAAACATTAGATCGAGCAATGTTTGGTCCTTGGTTTTCTTATCATCCTGCCGTCGTCCTCTGGCGAGTCTCATCCAGTTTGCCAATGATGACCAAATCTATATTTTTAGTTTAAACTCTTTCCTGAGATAGTATATTTTTAAAATTTCAAACTCCAGTTGTCCATTGTTGGAGTACAGAAATACAATACGTTTTTATATAATAACCTTGTATCCTGTGATCTTGCTGAACTCCTCAGTCACAGCTGCCTGGGTGTTGCTGATTCAACAGGATCTGCTGTTTCATAAGTACGCCACACAGAAACATCGACGGTTTTGCTTTGCAATCTGTATGTCTTTTGTTTTTACTTACTGCCCTATTTAATCTGGCTAGGACCTCTAGTGACAATTTTTAACTTTTATATTTTCCTTTTGATGTTTTCATTATTTTGACATTTCACCACCGTGGACACAGGTGTGAATCTTTCTTCAGGCTTCTGCAAAGCTCTCCAGGGTTCTTTTAAATAAAGGCCAGCACATTTTTTTCCAGCTCCCAGTTCCACCTGGGCATCCTGTATGTAACCATCTGGGGGACACTCAAAAGTTCCAGCCACACATCCTCGCGCCCACTGCTTCACGCATAATGCAGCACCACCACTGCGTGGAAGAGGCAATGGGGGCCGCAGTACAGGAAGGGACACCCAGCCTACTCCTTCCAAAGCTAGTCCATATGTGGCACCCAGGTGAACGTCCAGCCCCTCCCCCTCCTCTCGGTGCCCTTTAACTCTGCAAGAACCCCCACACAACAGCTCCCAAAATGCACAGAAGCTCACTCCTACATGAGCTTTGGGCTACTTTCTATTTCTCCAGTTATCTTGTCTGCTTTCCATCTTTCAAAAATCACTGCGCTTGACCCCGAGAGTTCGAGACCAGCCTATGTAACATAGCAAGACCTCATCTCTACAAAAATAAAAAAATTAGCTGGGTATGGTGGTGCACACCTATAGTCCCAGCTACTAAGGGCACTGAGGTGGAAGGATTGTCTGAGCCCAGGAGCTTAAGGCTGCGTTGAGCCATGATCTTGGCACTGCATGTCACCTGGGTGACAGAGTGATAGCCTGACTCGAAAACAAACAAAAAAATCATTGCAAATTCCAGTCACTGGAGGCATGTCTTCCTTCTAAAACTATTACAAATCTATTTTTTTTTAATTTTCTAAATGTTTATGGAGTTTTGTTCCCCCCGGAAAGGGTGGAGGGTATGCTTGATCTGAACCGGGTGGGGTAAGGAGGCAGGGAAGGGAGGAGGAATAAGTCAACACGACCCAGCCTGTGAGGCAGGCACTGTGTGTGTCTACCATCATGCATATTTTAAAGACAGAAAACAGGCACAGATGGGCCAGCTGTGGCACAGCTGCACGATTTAGTAAGTGCTGGCCAACATTTTACCTCAGGGGTCTACACCCTGAAGCCTGCGCTCTCAGCCATCACACCACAGGATCGCTAACTGATCCAGAGGATGGACAGGGTTCCGTGAAACCTGACGTTTCTCAAACTACCCCAAGGAGAGAGAGCAGAGTGCAAGACATTCTGTGCTCCCAGAGTGGCCCTGCAGTGTGAAAGCCCAGCCATTCTGTCTCAGAGAGAGACAGCGGGCTTCCTAGCACTTCCTGAGTGAGAGGGTCAGTGTCCTCCGGGGCAACTCTTCCAATGGGCGAGCAGCCTCAGCTCCATGCATCTGAGAACATACTGGACTTTGAGGCAATGAAACAAACCAGGAAAACCAAGTCTGAGTGACAGCAACATCTGCTACGTGTACACATGCAGAGACACAGTCTGAGGCCAGTGCTGTCTTCCTAAGTTTTTTCCATAATCATTCTTCTCCACACTTAGATCCACCTGTCCCCTCTCCTGGGAAGCAAAGCCTTGACTGGGGCACCTGGCCCTGTGGAATGGTTGGTTCTTGCAGAAATGTCTGAAGAAGGCTCAGGAAAGGGCAGGAGGACACACCTGTGTGTCCTAGCACACCCTCTGCCACAGAGGAGTTGCTCTCCTAGTTGTGAAGGCTGTACATGGACATGCCACAGGCACAGTGATTTCACGATTTCCTTTTGTTTTCCCCAGTCACTCACTGCTCTCCCAAAGCAGAAAGCAGAGCCGAGAGAAAGGAGGGAGGGAGACGAGAGGCCAGGCCACAGGGAACACAGGCAGCAGACTCCCAGCAGGCCTAGACTCGGGCCCTGCTTCTGCCGCCGAGCGGGAGGCACCAAGACCGCCCCTGCAGCTGGGCTTCACGAGGCAGTGGCTCCTTCAGGGATGGCCCCATGCCAGCATACATGCGCTCCCCGCCCCTCCTGTGGCCCAAGGCCTCCAAACAACTCCAGAAAGCTCGAGCCACAACCTGAGTGGCCACAAGAAAGGATGGCAATGCGCTGCTGCTGGACCACACAGGCCTGTGAGCCTTTCCTCTACAAGCTGGGCAGGTCATTCTTCCCCCAAAGCCCCACTCCCAACCCCCACTGAAAGGCTCGGGGATGGCGTCGCCCACCCAGACCCCAGTCCTAGAACACTGCCTACCCCTTGGAGGGACTTTCCCTAAGCCATGGGAGCAGCCACGCCCTGGCGGGCCGTCTGGGGACTTGGGCTGTGACTTTGTGAGCTGTGTCTACTCTTCGCTGCTTCATCAAGAGTGAACAGGCTGGGTGGTGTGTGCCTGTGGTTCCAGATATTTGGAAGGCTGAGGCAGAAGGATTGCCTGAGCCCAGAAGATGGAGGCTGTGGTGGCCATGATTGTGCCACTGTGCTCCAGCCTGGGCGACAGAGTGAGACTCCGACTCATAAAAAGTGAACAAAACCCCAGCCAAATCCCCTCGGTGAACAAAGGAGCCCACAGGCACTGCTGGCCTGAGTTCTGTGCTAGCTGGTGCAACATGACAATGCTTAGGCTATGAAGGTGAGGGGTGCGAAGTAGGCTGGACCAGGGCCTGAAAGCGAGCAAGGAAGGGCCACCAATGGGCAGTGAGCATGATGGGCTCAGCTAGAGAACCCCACACCTCACCTGCTGGTGCCTGAGAGGAGGTGCCACCGACCCGTAATGGGTAGGTAACAGGAAGGACAGACAGGCTGCTAAGGCCATTCAAGTTCCTGCTTCCTCACACACACTGGTGAATGGGAACCTTGACCTTAGCCAACTGGGCCGGACACGCTGGGGCTCAATGGCTTTGCTCACTACCCTGCACCATTCTGGGCACGCTGTCCTGGTGGCTCTGTGATGCTCATGTCTTCCCAGGGCCACACCACTGGCAGGAAGTGCCCTCAATTAGCCCTTCACGCAGGCAGAGCCAGCCTGCTTCCCCAGGGTGATACAGCCTCTGCGCCTCCAATCAAGGGCATGAGGCCACGAGGAGCAGAGGCCATCCCTGCAGGAACACCACTGTGGCTCCGCACCCCAGCCTCCACAAGCCTGCAGAGGTTGGTGCACACGGCCCTCCACGCATCGTGCCCAGACACCCCAAATGGGAGGGGCCTAGGTGTGCTCCACATGGAAGGCGGAACTCCAGACCAGGGTCACCCAAGTGAACAACACAAACTGGTGAGGAAACAGTAAGACAATCTGTCATGGGACCAGAGAACAGCGAAGCACCACATCCAAAGAACCTGCCAGAGAACGCATCAAAATCATATTTAACCTTGTTATCAAAATAAATTTGAAATCTGACTACATCTCCTAGAAAAGATGTTCCAAAGGGTGGCCCATGGGCAAATCTGGTACACAAAGACTTGCTGCACACATCACACCGAGACACCAGCCTTCACAGACACGCACTACACAGGGACGTCCAAGGGTGCCACCCACATGGAACGTGCCCTCTGTGGCCCTGGGAATCTCCCCATTTACAGATGGACTGTATTCTGAATGTAGCACAATTATCTCAACAAAAACAATTATTAGATAAGGTAATTAGGTCTCCAGGTCAACCCACAGAAATCTAATTAACCCACAGGCAAATACAGTAGTTCACAGAGCCCACTTGGAAAGGTAAAATATCCATATGTATTTTCCCATTCACAGTCTCATCAGGAGAATTTAATGGCAAGCTTTCTCGTCCAACCCCCAGGGCTAGGGTTAGCAGCCCTGTGAATGCTTCTAGAGGTGGATGGGAAAAAGAAAATGAAAGATGAGAGAAGGGGACCCCCGCTCCTTGGGGGAGGGTAGCTAGACTGACACCCAGCACAGGTCATCATCCAGGCAGAGACGCTGGCAGCAGGGGGCCCAGGGAGATATCTGCCACCGTGCATGTATACTGCTGACAAACACCCACCATGTTCACCAGGCGAGGCCCATAAGCACAGCTCTAGGTTTCAGGCTCTCGCTTTCCTCTCCAAATATGACACAAGACAATTCAGCATGGTTACCCAAGAGAGTAACCCAGAAAGTGACCCTACGTCTTCCTTGTGGTTCTGCGTATAGCCAGAATCCTGAAATGGGTAGAAAGCTGACCTCTTAGTCACCTGTCCAGGAAGGAACACGGAACATCATCAAAAGAAGGGCAGGCGTTAGAGAATCTAGGCGTGAAGGCTAAAGCCACTTAGTCTCAGATAGGCTGCAGCCTCATGAAGCCGCTCCTGACCTGTGACTGAAGGAGCACCTGATGGGGGCTGCCAGAAGCACGAGACACACACGAGGGCGTGCCAGGAACCACAGCCTGCCTACAAAGAGCACCACGAGCCAGACAGGCCACCGACTCCGCGGCAGGGAAGGACAGGGCAGTGACTGCGACCTGAACACCACGCGCTTCCACTCAGATGTGCTCAGGTTTGCTGACTACTCACCAGCCCCCGCTAGCACGCTATCCATGGGCTCCAGGTGCCCTACTTTTTTCTACTCTTGCAAGGAGCACACGGCAGCAGCTCCTTGTAATTCCACCACATCCTTGTCATGGTCATCAGGGTTTTTGGTAACAAAAGCTAAAAATCCTGGTAGCTACTGAATTTAGGTGGCTAAAAAGAATTAAATCATTTGAAGAGCAGGGTTTCCAGCCATCTAATGTTTGATCAACTGTCAATTAGAAGAGGGCTTCTCTAAGGCAAGGGTTGGCAACAACTGTTTTTTGTAAATAAAGTTTTATTGGAACACAGCCAGGTCTATTTGTTTACATACTTTCAATGGCTGCCTCTGTGCTACAACGGCTGGGTTGAGCAGCTGTGACAGGAGCTGACATCAATTCTATGGCCCATAAGCCAGAGTATTTACACCACCTGGAGCTTTAAGAAAAAGTTCATCTACCACTCACATATCTGTTTCTTATCCCACCACCAAGTAAACTCTACCTCCTCCACAACTTAATACAAACCATTAACATATGAATAAAATCCCACAGGGATTTGAGAGAACATCCCCTCTTTCTGTAGGCTGGGAACAGATCATAGGTATGTGAAATCAATGAAACCATGCCAGACTACAAAAGCACTCACCTCCTGTGGTCCATCCAGAACAGTGGTTTCAAAATGTTTTTCCTCATGCATTCCCCATTTGAAATGTAATTTTTTTTTTTTGAGTCAGCGTCTCGCTCTGACACCCAGGCTGGAGTGCAGTGGCATGTTCAAGGCCAACTGCAGCCTCAACCTGCTGGGCTCAGACAATCCTTCCAAACAGCTGGAACCACAGGCGTGTACCACCACACCAGGCTAATTTGTTTATTTATTGTAGAGACGAGGTCTCGAGTCCCTAGACTCAGGCAATCCTCTCACCTCCACCTGCCAAAGTGCTGGGATTTCAGGAGTGAGCCACTGCGCCTGGCTTGAAATGTAATTTTTTTAAAAACCACAAATTCAGATAGTTGTATTTTCTAGACTACTACATGTGCTTTAAAAATCTTTTTGTCAAAACTTTGACATGTAAATATATTTGGCTTCATTAATTGAAAGAAAAATCTTCCTTTAAACTTATTTAGGCTGGTGTGGTGGCTCACACCTGTAATTCCAGTGCTTTGGAAATCTGAGGTGGAAAGACTGCTTCAAATCAGGAGTCTGAGACTGGCTTGGGCAACACAGCAAGACTGCCTCTACCAAAAATCTTTTTTAAAAAACTCAACTTATTTATTAGTCAACCAAATTCTAGTGGAAGTCTGACTTTAGTTATTAATTATCTTTGTATTTATTCTAAGATAAACGAGGCACAGAATCTTGCCATAAATTGTAACCTAGATGAAATAAGGTATCTGGATCTTCATTTTCTTTTTGAAATCCAAAACTCCTTTGTGCTTAGTCCCAGGGGATTTGCCTTCAGAAGCTGAGAACTCTTGGGAATGGGCTCCACCATCCAAGATGTTTATACTCTGGGGCAAAACCCCAGCGAGACTTGCACAGCCGAGAGGAATGAGCTACTTCTGTCCAGTAGGGGAGTGCAGGCATGTGGGGGACTGCCAGAGACCAGCAGGAAGGCAAGTGTCAGAAACAGCACATGCCAGTTGTGAGGACACGTGCTCATAACACCCTGAAAAGTTGGCATGGAACCCTACAGACTCCTAACAGCATTTCATGTCATGACACATACAGAAATGCTTTTTTTTTTTTTTTTTTGAGTTGGAGTCTCACTGTCACCTAGTAGCACACTCTCGGCCATCGCAGCTTCGACCTGCTGGGCTCAGGTGACCCTTCCACCTCAGCCTTCCAAGTAGCTGGAACCACAGGCATGCACCACCATGCCTGGCTCATTTTTTGAGTTATTGTAGAGACAAGATACAAGATCTCACCAAGTTGTCCAGGCTGGTCTCGAACCCCTGGAACTCAAGCAATCCACTCACTGAAATTACAGGTGTGTGCCACTGTACCCAGCTCAGAAATGCATTTTTAAAGATATATTAGTAACAACTGGGCACAGTGGCTCATGCCTGTAATCCCAGAATTTTGGGAGGCCAAGATGAGAGGATCACTTGAACCAAGGAGTTCGAGACCAAGCAACATAGTGAGACCTCATCTATACTTAAAAAAAAAAAAAAAAAAATTAGCCAGGGCTAGTGGCACACACCTGTAGTCTCAGGAAACTGAGGCGGGAGGATCGCCTAAGTCCAGGAGGTTGAGGCTGTGGTGAGCCATGATCGTGTCACTGAATCCTAGTCAGGGAAAAACAGTGAGACCTCATCTCAAAAACAAAAATCCCAAAGATATACGCGGGCATAAGGGACCAGACTGCTGGCGGCTGGAGGCAGCAGGCCCTAGCTAGCCAGCACATCCCTTGAGGACGCAGCAAGTAATTTCAGAGTGAGCTGCACTTGCTGGGGGCACCTTCTGATTCAGTGGGTCTGCCACAGTCTGTCTGCAAAATTCTGGGAAGACTTTGCTGACAGGAAGCCACTGCTTGAGAGCAGCTGGACCCTGGCCAACTCGTTCACCCAGAACCCTACCAGGCCTTGTGCATGAGATTTCATACCCTGTGGTTTTGCTTACCATCAGGAAATGCCAGAACGGGGTGAACACAGGCATCCAGCTGGGAAAGCCGCTCCAAAAGGGGGGCTTCGTAGTGAATCTCAGGGGGCATGGTGCTGACACCACCCGAGCCACACAGCGCACATGAGGGGTTCACGTCGCAGCCAGAGCGGAGTGTGCTGTTCCGGTGGACCTGCGGAAAGCCAAACACATCACAGGGTCAGCGTCTGACGAAACCCAGATTCCCACTCGTGATCCCAAAGACTCAGGACGTCTTTCTAGACGCCTAGAGGACACTGCTCACAGGACGTCCAATGAGTCTGTTAACAGACGTCCCGTTGTCTAACCCACTGACCTTCACAGTGAGTAAAGAAACCTGCTTCTTTTTCAGAGTTGAAACCCAATTACTTGAAGCCCTAATGTTTACATAAATGTCAAACTTATGACCGTCTGAAGGATGCTAAAACCGTGCTTTCTGAGAACACGACATGAAACCGGCATGCTGTAGTCACAGGATGGTCTATCCGTCTGCCGAGGTGAGCAGCTGGCTCCTGGAGGACCATGGCCGGCTCTCTTCAGCAAAGTCATGCCCTGGAGCCTCAGTCACCAACCACACCTCCTCTTCTCATGACCCCTTCAAGGCTTTCTGGGGGCCTCAAAGTGGCAAGGTTCCCTGGATACATTAACTGCTCTTCAGCCTGGCCTAAAGCCCACTCACTGCTACAAAGCTTGTGCCTCAGTCACAAAAATAAATTCTGGACAGTGACTGTTCACTTGTATAGTGTTCATGTCAGGTTAATTCCGAAGGGATAGGTGTGAATTCCACTAAACTTCCTCTGTACACATGGGCAGAATAGTCAACAAGTTCTCCAGCTAAGTCCAGAGTGAATTATGAATTAATTTCAGCCTTCAAAAGATTTAATTTTAATTCTGTAAAAAGAAACAGGATGTTTACAATTTCATGCTTTGAGGTGAAACCATCAGGGTATGCTGAGTGCAGGATCCCTACAAGCCAGAGATAGGATGGCAAGTCTCGCATTTGCAAGAGTATAACTCGTCAGGTCGTCTGGGCACACAGCCCTGAAGAAAGCACCTGCCCCTGAATGGCAGGAAGCGAGGAGACCCTGGGGCCCAGGAGGCATCGGAGCAGAGGCCAGAGGGCAGACCTCAGCTCCTCCAGCAAAGCCCCGGGAGCACCTGCCACAGCCGCATCCACCTTTGGCACAGGATCTCCTGGAAGCCTGCCTCGGGTGTGTGTAGGGGAAGACTCCCCCCCAAGGACAAAGTGGACACCCCCAGCATTCCCTGCCGGCCTCCTGCCTGCAGGCCTCAGGAGGGTGGTGGGCAGGGATGGTCCTCTGGAGGCCCAACCGGGCAAACTACACTGAAGGCAGGAGCCACGGAAAGGAAATGACACAGATCAATAGGGCGCCTCTGTGCGGGAAGCGTTAGCTGGTTCTGCTTTGAGAAAACAATCCTCTGTACAATATTTAATCAGTGCTGGTTTTCTGAAGATGATCTTTTGAGGCAGAAGGAGAAAAATTAGTTGGCAGGGATGAAAACCAGACCACACAGCAGATGAATGAGAGGATTCAGAAAGCTGACGAGGATCTAAAAATTGCACCCAAGCCTTTAATATTAAAAAGACACTAGGAAAAGATACAAAAAAATCAAAATAAGGCTGGGCACAGGGGTTCACACCTGTAATCCCAGCACTTTGGGAGGGGGAGGCAAGAGGACTGCCTGAGCCCCAGGGGTCTGAGACCAGCCTGGACAACTTGGCAAGACCTCACCTCTACAATAAATAAATAAAAATTAGCGGGATGTGGTAACATGGGTTCTGGCTACCTGGAAGGCAGAGGCAGAAGGATCGCCTAAGCCCAGCAGGTTGAGGCTGCAATGGCCATGATTGGGCTACTGTATTCCAGCCTGGGCAACAGAGTGAGTCTCTGACTCAAAAAAGAAAGAAAACAATAAGAAGCTCTAAAAGGCAAAGTCCCCCTTTAATCTCATAAATTGACCCGGACATCAACCAGCTCTCCGCATGGGGCGTTTCATCCCATCTTACGGCTGGAGCATATCCCTAAGTCAATAGCCAATGGACCTGGGTGAAAAGTAAAAATGATGTGGGGAAAAAAATGATCAAGATAAAACTAAGAAAAAAGATTAGGATAAGAGCAGAAATTACCCAAAGAGGAAATACAAGCCAAAACTGAGATGTCTTTGGGAGCTCATCTTTGTTCCCGTAACCACCCTCAGGAGCAGAAAGAAAGAAACAGACCAATTACCTAGATAAGCTGGAAGACTGGCCTAATAAACGAAAAAAGAATAAAAATTGCAAATATGTAAGAATTAAAAAAAACAAACAAAAACAGCTAGATGAAAAACTGAATATCTAAAACTGGAGCATTCTGTGGCAGACATTTCTGAGTCTCCATAAGATAACTAAAAAAACAGCCAAACACCCAAGGTAAAAACAGAAAGTCTCCACAGAGTGATGTTATCCAAATAAAGCACCCACCACACACAGAGAGATGGGGAGAGAGCACAGAGCCACTAAGGTGGCTGCCGTGGTGGGGGCGGATGACAAAAGCTCTCAGTGTCCACTTATTCATGTCTACAATGCTGCTGTGTTATGTATCTGTGTTAACAACTGATCAGCGAATACATATGTGTGCCAAAAGGGACAGGGGACTCAGGCAAGTTTGTTTCCTCAGTCAAGTTTCTGAAAACATTCAAAAGGAGATCATCTCTTCTTCATATATACACACATGACTGACGTTTTGTAAAGACAAGGTCTCACTATGTTGCCTAGGCTGGTCATGAACTCCTGTATTCAAATGATCTCCCCACCCTGGACTCCCAAAGTGCTGGGATTACAGCCGTTAGCCACGGTGTCCAGCCAGATTTCTGTTCAACTAAAGAAATTAGAACGACTTCTAAGGTCCTTTCAGAAAATAGAATCCCGATTTAAAACTTGACATAAGGTATGTGCACATATGTAATAACTAAAACAGCAATCTCACTTTTGAATTTAAACCGTAAAATATTAATAGAACCTAAGAGCATATAAAAATATATTTAACACTATTATTAAAGAATAAACTTTGGAACTCTTTTGAGAGAAAACGTGAACTTTAAAATTACTTAATTCACACCCATGTTGCACAAATTCACACCTAGAATCTATTCTGCAGATAAATTTAAGCATAAAGACACACACATACTTTTTTTCTCAGTGAAACAACACACCAAATTGCATAAATCTGTTTAACACAGAAAAACTTCACAACACTGTGTATGTAAAAAACAAAACAGAAACACAACATAGGCCAACGCAGTGGCTCACACCTATAATCTCAGCACTTTGGGAGGCCAAGGTAGGAAGACTGCTTGAGCCCAAGAGTTCGAGACTAACCTGGGCAACATGGCGAGACCTCATCTCCACAGAAAATAAAAAAATCAGCTCGGCCTAGTGGTACACGCGCCTGTAGTTCCAGCTACCTGGGAGGCTGAGGCTGTGGCGAGTCATGATTTTGCCACTGCACTTCAGCCTGGGAAACAGAATGAGACCCTGACTCAAAAAACAATAACGACAACAAAGCAAACAAAAAAATACAACAGGTAGTATACACCTGTAGCCAGCTACCCAAGAGGCTGAGATAGGAGGATCACTTGAGCCCAGGAAATCGAGGCTACAATGAGCTAAAAGCCTATCCTTGCCCATCAGCCAGAGTGACAAAGTAAGACTCCGTCTCTAAACAAAAAATTAAATATAAACAACCTGTCATGAGTATGGTGGGATGTATTTCTGAATGGCAAAATTAGTCATTATTAGAAAATCAAGAAACTTGTAAGTACTCACAGCTTCCCAGTGGGAGGACAGAGTCAGCATGTTCAGAACCCACTCTCGCCCTGCCACTGGCGCCCCACCCTAAACCCCTACATTCGTCCTTTGGCTCGACCTTTTCAGCGTCCTGGAATCTAGCTGTTTCTACCACCTCAAGGCCAACACACTGCACCCAGCCTCCATCTTTCCTATGTAGGGTTTTCCTTAACAGCCTCCTACCGGGTCCCCCAACTTGGCCCTCCTGCCAGCTAGTCAACGCAGCTGTCAGTGTCACCCTAACCACACCAGTCCCACAGTGTCCAGGTGACCTCTCATCTCCTGAGGAACATGTACGGTCACACTCCCCAACCCCATGCCACCTGTCCCCGCACGCTCCCAGTTTCCTCTTTGGAGGCTGCCTGGCCAGCCACTATCTCGGGCACCTCTCCCACGAAGTGCACAGTCATTCTCTCACATCAGCCACCTCTCCACATGTCACCTTCTTTAACACAACTTTGACTTCAAAGACACAAGTGAAAAAAGAGCCTCTTCTTGACTGCAGCAACAACAAGATACCCTGGGACGAATTTAACAAGAAACTGAAGCAAAAGAGCTTAGAGATATCAATATTCTACAAATGAACCTTGACTCTGAAACGTAAGGGGTCTGAGGAGAGAGGGAGAAGACGCAAGGGGGCTTTCAACATCTGAAAGAGCCATGGCAAGAATGGGCGCGCGAGCCAGCCAGTCCCTCCCTGAACATGCCTGTGGCAAAGGCAGCCGGGGGACTTGCCCCTACACCAACCCTGGGAAGGTGCGACCCCGTCGAGTAAACAGAAATAAGAAGTGACTAAGGTTCGTATAAGCTGACTGCTCCCCAACCCCCACTTTTTTTTTGAGTTGGAGTCTCACTCTGTCACCCAGGTTGGAGTGCAGGGTCACACTCATGGTCACCGCAGCCTTGACCTGCTGGGCTCTGGCGATCCTTCCGTCTCAGCCTTCCAAGTAGCCGGAACTACAGGCACGTGCTACCACGCCTGGCTAATTTTTGATTTACTGTAGGGACGAGGTCTCGCCAAGTTGCCCGGGTGAGTCTCGAAGCCACAGGCTCAGGCAATCCACTCGCCTCAGCCTCCCAAAGTGCTGGGATTACAGGCTGAGCCACTGAGACCGGCCTGCTTACCTCTTTAAAATCAATTAGTTTAAAAAGAAAAAAGGGTGAGATGACTTTGCAATAAATGGATCAAGAAAAGCAAGAGGTAAGAAAGGAAAGAGATCAACTGGGATTCTTGTCTCACACCAACATCAATTGCAAGTGCAGATTTAAACATAAAAACAAACATTACCCTTGACTCCAAAGAGAACAGTGAGGCAATACACAGTGGTAAGCAGTCTGTGCTACATAACCAGACAGACTTCCTGGACTTAAACTTCAACTCTGATCTTACCAGCCCATGTGACTTCAGACAAGTCACCATCCACAGCAACAGCAGAGTGCCTGCCAGGGCTGTTTGAGAATAAAATAACTCAGGACAGTGTCTGTCACCTTTATAAAAACTGTAAGTGTACCAGCTTGGGCAATGGAGTGAGACTCCAATTCAAAAAAAAAAAATCCTAAGTGCAGTTACTTTTATTTAAGGGGAGAATCTGATGGTAGAACATTTACAACATCAAAGACCTTGATTTCAAATTCTAGTGTCTTACTTGTGAATTATATGACCTTTGATAAGTCATATGACATCTTCAAATATACTCACTTGTTAAAAAAGGACCATAAATACAAATCTCAGGGGATTACAGGGAAGGGAGGTTTTGTAACTGTCAGTATTACACACACGTGAGCTAAGTTAGTATCTGGCGTGATTTGCAACAACTGCTATGTCTTGCTATGGAGGGCTGCTCCTTGCACGGTGACATCCAGCAGCACCCTAGCCTTGTGGTACATGTACCACCATCCCACTCGCTCTCTGTGACAACCAGGGTGACCACATACACTGCCCAATGCCTCCGGTGAGGGCACACTGCTGAAAACTACAGGGCCCAAAATCATGGTCATCCCTTCCAGATAAAGGCAAAGCACAAGCTTCCTCTAAATGTTAATGCTGAGAGGTGAAAAGCTCTCAAAAATGACTACAGTCACAGCAGAAGGACTTAAGAACAAGCCTGGGCTGGGTGTGGTGGCTCATGCCTACGATCAAAGCACTTTGGGAGGCCAAGGTGGGAGGATCTCCTGAGGTCAGGGATTCAAGGCCAGCCTGGGTAACAGAGCACAAAACCTCTACAAAAACAAACCAAAAGAATAATGACTAAAATACCTCAAATATATTTAAACCAATGACTTGCAACACCAAAACAAAGGAATTCACTGAACATCAGTGGAGGATATGAGGAAACTAAGTCATTAATTTGAAAATTGTAGATAATAGGAAACAAAATCTATAGTTTTTTCTGTAGAAACTATAGCTCAGAGAAAACAAGTACTTGAAAAGGACAGAAAAGATACAAGTAGATTGCCACCACTCCACTCCTAAAGAAATACTGGCTCTGGGCAATGACCAGGGGCTGAAAACACAAAAAGCAAGGCAAGGCCTCAGGTCTCCTGACGTGAGCGCACAAAACCACTGTGTGTCTTTTCACAAAACTTATACCTGGATTTGCTCAAGCCCCTAAAACTCACTACCAGATTCCAGGAGATGCAAAGGACACAGGAATACCACCGACTTTTCAACACACTAAAAATAAGACAGGTTACTGCATGGACAGAAGGGTGGACATGTGGCAAGTCACAAAATGGAAATGGCAGAATCGGGAACAGGCACACAGGTGGCCGCTGTGGATTTTGCTCAACTGTGCTGTATCTAAATCCTTCCATACTAAAATTTGGTGCAGGAAACAGTGGGACCCCTGGACTAATGCTTCTGGCTACAAGAGAGCAACGGGGTGATCAGACTGAGCTGCTGGCCCTAGTCAACTAGGAAGCCAGAGCACAGGGTGCTCAAAACTGAGAAGCAAGTAGGTAGCCTCCAAGACTGGTCTGGGTTTCTGTCTGGAAGTACCTTCTAGAAGGCAGAGCAGAGAGGGATTCAAGTAGAGCATGAGAGTTTCACTGAGTCCAGGAAACAAACTCAGAGGCCAGAGTTCAGAAGCGAAGGAAACTGGGAAATGCAAGGCAAGAGTCCTCACCAAAGGCGGAAGCTATACAGGAAGGGAGCTTGAGTGTCTGGGGAACACAAGGAGGCATGTGTAGAGGGCGCAACGCCACAGGTTGGGCCAGGAGCAGCTGGTATGCAAGCGCATGGGCTCCAGGGCTCACAAGGGCAGGTGGGGGCTTCCAGATCCTGATCAGCCCCAGTGGCACAGGGCGTCGGGACCGACCCAGGAAACCCAAACTACTAAGTAGGCTACTCCTCACCTGCCCTAACAAACAACAAAACAAAGTCTTTTTCAAGGAAGGTAACACAACCCACATGCTACAAACCAGGTAAAAGTAAATGTCCAGCACCCAGTCATATGGCTAGACATGTCAAGAAGCCAGAAAATGCCAGATAGATGCACTTAGAATATACAGGCCACAGAAAAGGGATGAATAACCCAGACATAGCAGTAAATAAGTTATAAGTCATCGAGAACTTACAGCAAGCCACCACTCAAGCATACCTGGAAAGACTAGATCTTGAAAACCAGTGTACACGCGTCATACCAGAGAGGTTCTGGGGCAATGACTGAGTAGAGTAGCCAAGACCCCAAAAAGAGAGACTGGGCAGGGAGCCTGCCATCTGCTGCTCCCTCTTCCCAGGAATGGCGGCTCACATGAAAACAATGCTCAGGATTGGGCGCCTTGGTAGAGGGCCACTTCTGGGGTAGAGAAATGAGCAGGGCTTTTGGTGGCAACAGGGCCGAGGGGACACCGTTCGGGAATCTCAATAAAGAGAGAGGATGGGACTAAGCATGATGTGACGCCAGGCTTCCGGTCTCCCAGGAACAACCTGAAGCTGCGAAGGGCCGGAGGCCAAAAAGTTAAGCAGAAAGCCTCCCAAAGCAGAGAGGACCTTCCAGCAGTCTCACTCTGTGGAGAAGGATGGACACGCTGGTTTGCATGCCAGTCTCTCAGCCGGAAGTGGGGTAAGAAGCAAGGTGATGTCCTCGGAATGACCCAACTGGAACCCAGCCACCACTCGGCTCAGTCCCCAGCTGGACTAAGACTCTCAGCCCCTACTCTACATGCTTACAAGAAGGTGAGGCCTTGCAGAAGAAAAATATCGTCCAGGCCTCTACAACTTGTAAAATATAAAATATCCAATACTGACTGAAAACAAAAGACAGACAACAGAAACAGCCCCCTAGTAATCTAGATTTTACAGTAAGCAGACAAGAATTTAAAAATAAATAAGGATTAAATTAATAAATCAGTAAGAATTTAAAATATATTCAGAAAAATATAAAGATAAATGAAAAGATTACAGAAGTTCTTAAAACAGAATCAAATGGAAATTTATAAGGCAACAACAATATCTGGAAAATAATGGCCAGATTTGTGTGAAAATGGAGAAAGATACCAAGTCACAGATTTAAGAGCTCTATAAAACCCATGCAGGGAAAACACACAAAGAAAAACCATATTTAAGCATATCATTAAAATGTTTAATTCGCATAGAAAAAGAGATAACAGGGCAACCTATAGAACTAGATTTGAAAGACACACAACTCACTAGAATGTATGGCCCTTATCTGGATCTTCTTTGTTTTTAAATAGAAGGGGATCTTGCTATGTGGCCCAGGCTGTTCTCAAACTCCTGGCCTCAAACAATCCTCCCATCTCAGCCTCCCAAAGTGCTGGGATTACAGGCGTGAGCCACTGCGCTCAGCCCAGGCTTGTTCTCAAGTCCTTCTGCTTTGACTGCAGTGGTCTTTGAGAGCTTATTTGGATGACTCAAACTTTAAAAACCATTTAGGAAAGAATCTCAGAAATCTGAATAGTTTAGTCTTTGATAATACTAACTACATCACTATTAAAGTTGAAAACATTAACATGGGCGATACTCATCACAACACTGAGATGTAATGACCCTCATTCAGCCCTAAAACAGTCCAAATTGACAAAACACAAGAACGAATATCAGCATTAGCCCTTTTACTTTGGCAGTTACTTCTTAGAAAGTGGAGTTATGACCATTGCTTTGTTAAACTCTGGTGTGTCCCTTTGAGCTATGGTCGCCATGTTTCCTAGCTTTGGCCCTCTCTCCTGCCTTGGGGGAGGTGAATCTCCTCCTTTCTCTCTTTCTAATTTACTTTCTCAAACTATATTTTGCAATCTAAAAAAAAAAAAAGTGGAGTCACAAGTATTCCAAGATGACAATGGAACACGGTAGGAAGAGATTTTTGAAACTGTGTCAAATGCCCGTGGCTTGTGCCTTGTAGATGTTGAAAAGTTCAACTGTAGAATGAATGGCCCTAGCCGGGCTCGGTGGCTCAGCCTGTAATCCCAGCGCTTTGGGAGGCTGAGGTGAGTGGATTGCCTGAGCCTGCGGGTCCGAGACCCGCCTGGGCAACTTGGCGAGACCACATCTCTACAATAAATAAAAAAATCAGCTGGGCATAGTAGTGCATGCCTGTAATTCCAGCTACTTGGAAGGCTGAGGCGGAAGGATCGCTGGAGCCCCGTAGGTCGAGGCTGCAGTGGCCGGGACAGTCACTGCACTCCAGTCTGGGGGACAGAGTGAGACTTCAACTCAACAAAAAAAAAAAAAAAAAAAAGAATGAATGGCTAAACAAACTATGGCATCCGAAAGCTTAATATTTAGTGATTTATTAAAAAATACATCTACATACCTTAAAAATTAAAAGTATATATGTACAGCAATTACAACAATAAATATAAGTGCATTAAATACTGAAAAGAATATATGACTGACCACTTATTAGCTTGTTTTCCTATAAACTTATTTAGGCTGTTTGGAAGTAAAATGGGGTCTAGAATGAAGTCAATGTTGCAAATAAAGTTTCTATATTTTATCCTTATTTTAGGATATTTTAAGAAACCTACTATAGTCATTCATAATTTCAGGAAGAGATCTTAAGAGGTGTAAGATGTTGGCAGGAAGGTTCCATCGTGAAACTTGGTATTTCAGCCCTAACAAACACAAACATGATCTACAAAGGCATTAGGAAAGCAGAAAGTGGTTTTTCCAAAATGTTTCCCTTAGGATCCTCACAGTGGATGGATATGCTTGTTCATTGTTCAGTATCACTTTACAAAGGTTCCCTGGCCAAAAAAGGTGGGAAAACAAAATTAGAGTTTTTAAAATATTTTTAAAGACTCATCAAGCTTGAAAATCTTTTATGAAATGTAAGCGGAGGACATGGCAAGAAATGCTCTCCAAACTGACTCTGGGGTGGTGACCTGTATCTCAAAAGTGTCCTTACCCTTCCTTAATACTTCAAAATTGTGATAGTTATTACACCTGCTGTTAAATCTTGTACATCATACTATTCCACAAATTTATATTTTGGTTTCCTCTATAATCCAACATATTTTATGCATTAAAAAATTTTATTTTGACAAGTCCATAGACCTCACTACACTGTCCAAGTGTTTATGAAGCAAAAAGGTTAAGGCCTCCTGGTTTACCTTGACTCAAGAATAGAAGATAACTAGGTGTAACCCTATTGTGAACTGCGCATGCGAGGGATCTAGGTTGTGCGTTCCTTATGAGAATCGAATGTCTGATGATTTGAGGTGGAGTCAAGGCGGTGATGCTAGCACTGGGGAGCAGCTGCAAATACAGATTTTTGTTTGTTTGTCTGTTTTTTGAGCTGGAGTCTCATTCTGTCGCCCAGGCAGGTGTGCTGTGGCACACGCATGGCCAGCCCGGCGTCAACCTGCTGGGCTCTGGCAACCCTTCTACCTCAGCCTTCCAAGTAGCTGGAACTATAGGCGTGTGCCACCATGCCTGGCTAATTTTTTATTTATTGTAGAGACAAGGTCTCACCCAAGTTGCCCAGGCTGGTCTGGAACCCGCGGGCTCAGGCAATCTACTTGCCTCGGCCTCCCAAAGTGCTGGGATTACAAGCTGAGCCACCTAGCCCGGCCTGCAAATACAGATTTAACATTAGCAGTGAGGCTTGACTGCACAGAGATCATAATAAAACAACTGCTTGCAGAGCAGACTCATAAGAAAATAGTAATTTCATAATAATAATTATTTTATTATATATTATAATGTAATAATAATAGAAATAAAGTACACAATTGATAAATGTAATGCGCTAGAATCATTCCAAAACCATCCCCCTTACCCAGTCCATGGAAAAATTGTCTTCCACGAAGCCAGTCCCTGATGCCAAAAAGGTTGGGGACTGCTGGTGTCTGAGACTAATTTAGATAGCTGCATGTGAGAGTTTGGGATGCATGGCTGAGACCAAAAGAAAGAAAGAAAGAAAATAACCAGGATATGAAAAACAGAATGAGAACTTGTAATTGGGGAATAACAAGAAAGGTATAAGACCTTAGTGGAAAAAGTCACACGAGAGCCACTGAAAGCCCCGTCCCACCCAGGCTCAAGTAAGAGGTCCCAAATTCACACGACCTGTTTATGGGGCAGGAGCCCCATGCTAAGAATTTGACATTCAGAGCTCATGCAGATTCTGCAGGCCTCTTCAGAAACTATGCTCTAGGGACAGTCAGGAATCACAAGGTCCTTCAGAAAGCATGGCTCCTGGGCCCCCAGGAGGTCATGGCCAGAGATCACAAACCAACAAGAACAGCCTGACACGAAGCAGTGAGCAGATGCCAAAATGTGACAAGCTGGAAACCCAACAATTTGAGAATAAGTACACTGAGATTGCTCAGAGAAATAAGAGAGATATTTCCAAAAGTAACCACTTACACATTATGAATGAAAAGTACACTTTTTTTTTTGAGTCAAGGTCTCACTGTCGACCAGGCTGAGGTGCAGTGGCACGATCACAGCTCACCACAGCCTTGGACTCCTGGGCTCAGGCGATCCACCCGACTCAGCCTCCTGAGTAGCTGGAACTACAGACGTGTACCACCACACCCAGCTAATTTTGCTGATGTTTTATAAAGGCGTGGTCTTGCTAAGTTGCCCAGGCTGGTCTCAAACTCCTGAGCTCTAGGCAGGCTTGGTGGCTCAGCCTGTAATCCTTCGCTTGGGGAGGCTGAGGTGAGTGGATTGCCTGAGCCCGCGGGTTCGAGACCCGCCTGGGCAACTTGGCGAGACCTCATCTCTACAATAAATAAAAAAATCAGCCGGGCATGGTAGCGCGCGCCTGTAGTTCCAACTACTTGGAAGGCTGAGGCGGAAGGATTGCCGGAGCCCAGCAGGTCGAGGCTGCAGTGGCCGGGAGCGGCCACTGCACTCCAGTCTGGGCCACAGTGAGACTCCAACTCAAAAAAAAAACAAAAAACAAAAACTCCTGAGCTTAAGCAGTTCTCCTGCCCCAAAGTGCTGGGATGACAGGCATGAGCCGCTACGCCCAGCCAAAAAGTACACACTGAATGAAGGAAAAAGCCCAAATGACAAGATGCACA